>JAODVQ020505272.1:0-25330 GCA_025400075.2 Phenganax stokvisi
AAGAGTGTCAACTGGTCCATCAAATACTATCCATTTCTCATCCGGCTTCTCATCTACACACATCATACACCATACATATGTATATTTGGATCACATCAAACACCAGTTGGATAACTTTAAACGTGAGTTGGATCATTATGAACACAAAGTGATGGCTCTCAACAAAATTTAAGTGTAAGCTACACATTAACCACATTAATGGATAACTTTAAATGTAAGTGGGTCGGTAATAAACATTAAGTAATCACATTAAGCACAACATTGATCACTGCTCTGTTAACCTCTCTACACAGTGACAATGAATTTTAGCACATGCATTGATATGTAGTAGGGTTGTTGATAGATTGGACGTACCAATACAAGTCTGTCTCATCACACTAGATAGGACTCCATCCGTCCATTCATTGGTACTCAGTTCAAACTCTCCGTAGAGTTCTCCCAGTGACAGTGACTTTGGATTTATGGGATAGTCCTTTAAAACAAGTGGAAAAAATAACGTCAAAATACGTGTTATTGAATTAGTGGAAAAATGGTTCCCATGCCGGGAATCGAACCCGGGCCGCCTGGGTGAAAGCCAGGAATCCTAACCACTAGACCACATGGGAAGCTGTTGAAGGAACTCCCTTATCACGGATTCTTAACTCGAGCAGGTAATTATCAGTTGTATTGTATTGAACTTACTCTGACGATCTGGTAGCCAGATCCCTTCCTCTCCTTGTGCAGTCTTGTGAGTGTCTTCTTTAGCATCTTCCACGTCACAGACTTTCCACTTCCAGTTTGTCCCACAATCATTACTCCGTGTCTATTAGCAAAATGTATAATTGCATGAGAAAGCACACTGGTATAGCATAGTACGTATGAGTAGTATATGCTGTAAAGACTAAATACAGTATGTTCAAACCTTGAGTTCTTAGTTTCATACAGCTGTATGATTTTCGTCACTGTGATCTCAATGTTTTGAAGATTTGCCAGCTTCAGTTCCTTCTCAATCGCATCCTTCATCTATGCATGTACATATGTATGGGCCAATCATAAGTGCCTTATCTATAAAGACTCTGTACTTTAAGGTAGTTTAGCAGTATATAAGCCTTAACCTTACTAACGACAGAACAAACCAATCGTGAAAGAATATAATTTGGTCCCATTCTGTATCATATGAAACTTAGCCTTACATATATACTGCTTTGAGGAATGTATGAAGGTTCCTCTAATAATGTAAGTGCACATACAATTATTATAGAATTTTCACTCACTATGCCATAGTCAAGTATGGGAACATCGACACCGGGAAAGAGGTCAGCAGTTATACCATTAAATAGTGGTAGATCTGCAGCCGTCAGTTTAGCTATGTTCATATCCTTCATAGCCAGAAGAAGAACCTGAAGAATGTATGTGTGAGTAGGAGAGATGTAAATGAATTCTGCACTGGAAAGACAGCCCCGTTTACGCGGACATCTTAAACCGGTTTGGAAACTGGTTTAACCTTAACTGGTTTAGGTGTAAATGGTTCAAACTGGTTTCTAAATCAATTTGTTCCACACACTTCTATTACTAAACCAGTTTAAGAAATTTACGTGTAAAAGGTATATACATGGCGTGTAAATTAGTTTCCAAACCAGTCTAATTTCGTCCACATAAACAGGCTTTAGAGTAGCTGAAATAGACCAGTTTAAGGTCATACGACATCCAGGACTCAGGGAAGTAACCACTGTGTCATTTGAGATTTGCTTCTTATTAGACACACATGTGCATGTACGTAGTACCTCTTCATCAGGCATGTCTGGATTGCCTCTCTTTTTCCTCCCTCCGTATTTCAAGACTGATACTAGAGCCCTCAATCCGAAATCATAATGATCCTGCTTTGATAGCTGTTGTACTGCCAGTCTATAGAGTGTGTTGACCTTTCGAGCCAAGACCTATGTAGTACATCAACAAGAGATGAAATGTTATACTAGACAAAAGCTTCTTCTGTGTACTTATATATATAACCCCCTTACATTGCTCCCTTAGTAAACCTGTTGGTATAGACATCCCAGTAATACCAACCACTCTATTGACAATAGTTAATGGAAGGTGGGATACATAGTATGAAAATTTTTTATGGAGGGTTTATAGAGAGAGATTACCTTGCATTGTAGGAAGCCTTCACCGAAGAGGACAATCTCAGCGATCATGGCAGAATCAGGGACTATCATTGCAATGGGTCTGAACATACTCTTTAGGTTGTCAGGTAACTCAGTTCTACCAGCATAACCTATCAATATATAGGGAGTGAGATCCGTGATTTATGCTGCATTAGTAGCTTTAGTTCTGGCCACTCTAAAACACCACCTGCCTTCAAGTTTCCAACACCTCATATGTATATTTTCTTGCTTAAATTCTATGAATGTTTGTGTATAAAACATTTCTAAAGAGCTTAAATACATACTATATATCTAAGGTCTGCCTACATATAATATACATACATATGAACTAGTATAGGTCTAATGAGACATATGTACCAGGGTTCATGGTAATGAAAATGCCACATGTCGGACTGAGATTGATTTCGTGACCCTCAAACATGAATCTCTTGGCTTGCTGGCCCAGGGCTTGGAGAATTGAGAGAATCTGTTGAGCCACTACCGACAGTACCTCGATGTTGATACGATTAAACTCGTCAAAACAGCCCCACGCTCCTGCCTGAATTAATTACACAATACACCATCACATTATTCTTCTCCATTAAAACACAATCAAACTAGTACTCTGAAACCAATAATACTCGACTCTTACTAGTTTTCCTTAGACTGTGTTTAGCATCATACAATTCTTGACATCTTTAAATTGCTAGAAGGGCTGCATTATGTATGTATCCTATTGGTTTTAGTTAAACTATATTATGCTCAACATATCCAGTAGCAATACTTCATCCCTTATTGGTTGTCCATGAAACAGTATATACATACAAGGGCTGTGTGTACTATGTATACCTGAGCCAGTCCACTGAACATTCGACCCATCGATTTATAGTCCAGTCCCTCGGAGCAATTGATAACAATGACATACATTCCAAGTCCTTTTCCCAGGTCTTTGACTGTCTCCGTTTTTCCTGTACCGGCCGGGCCCTTGGGGCTGCCTCCACGATGGAGATGCAGGGCAGTCGTGAGTGTTATATAACACCTATTAAACCATAAAATAGTATAAGGAGATCAAAATAGTGTAGAGCTGCAGCTTGAGAATCTTAATGGAACATATTGATCAAGTAATATATACGGTAAGCTATAGGGAGCTAAAATATTTAGAGGCTAATACAGATTATTCTACCTGTCTGTTAAAGGGGTGATGACCAGACGTCCAGAGTTCCCCAAATACTCATAGCCATAGTGGAAGAGAGTGTTTGTTTGGCGTATTGCACAGTCATCGTCCTCCTACAGGGATATAACCAATGCCTTAGAACACAGTCGTGTGTACGAAATATAGATCACTAGATTGTTTAAAAAATGTGTGCAGTAAGTATATTAATTTTAGTATGTGTAATGGTCTTACCCAGTAGAATCTCAACTGTTGCTGCCACTCAAAGGCATTCCTACTCTCACAGTGAGCCTTTAGTAGCTTCTCAATGATGTCTCTAGCATGAACCTACATGTACATACATATTCCACGGTTAGGTCTGTATATACATAATTATATAGGACTTAATGCTACTGACCTCAATTGTCACAAGGGCCACCAACTTGAGTCGTTCCATCTTCGAGAGATTTCCTCTGATCATTTCTGAGAATTTCTCCAGCGTTAGTCCCTGTTTATAGTGAATGAATCAATATAAAACCCCATCTCTTTGTTCTCATGCCTGATAGAGGTTTGTCTACCTATCTAGTATATGGAGAATTCCTACTGCTCCAAAGGGGGCTTTGTCTCAGTTGTATATATTATATAATATAGTACCTGTTTCTTTCTGATTGATTTGAGCCCTTTCTTGTCACCTCTGTCTAGAGCCTTCTCACAGTCAGCAGTCCACTGGATCTGACTGGCTGTAATTATAACCTACGGAATAGGAAATTACCACTATTGCTACTGAAAAATAGTAAAATACTAGAGTATTGGGGTAAAAAAATGTTATTTTTCTGAATAAGGAGATCTAGGAGTTCAATATAACATTATTTTAACACTAGAAAGAATATGATTTATACTAAAATTTCATTCTAAAGCTATGAGTAATCTCTGTAGCTATGATTACAATACTAAGTACATACATGTGTGTACGTACCTGGCCAGGCCACTCGCGAACCCACTTTTCTCTCTTGTTGAGATTTTTCTTAAGGTCCAGACGACTCGCTCGGAGGACGTCTTTCAGAGACTTGTGCATTGTTTCTTCCACCACACATAGCCAACCCTTTACAGCCACATAATAACACATTTATACGTATATACAGTGGAACCTCTATAAGGAGGTCACCGTCGGGATGGCACTTTGCTCACTTTTGGAGGTTCATATGTATTACAATGATAGAGAAGTTACAGTTTTGGACATTATTACAGTGTATGTGTGTCCCTTTCAGAGAGGGGATTTTCTACTGTGTCCATTATTCGGAGGTAAAAGTTAGGCGGTTCAACTGTAGATACACTTATATGGAACAGTATTATGTGTACGTATGTACTACATACCTCGACCACCCCTTCAAGGCGAACTGAAGCCTTGAAAGCAACTTTCTCTCCTTCGGAAGAGTTCATGTGTGAGGCTTCGTAGTGTCCCAACACACGAGATATGTCCAATGTCTTTATGTTGTCAAAACACTTCTTCAAATGTGGCTGGATCTACGAATTTAACATTTGGCATAGTTTTTGGGCATCCATGTTGAAATTTGGATATAACTAACTAGGCTGGTCAATCTTAAAATTGGACAGCCCAATTGTAATTTGAGTGCCAAAAGTACTGTAAAGCCAGCAAATCTTAAAATTGGATGGTCCACGTTGTAATTTGGGTGCCAAAAGTACCATATAAGACTGGCCAATAATAAAATGGGACGATCTGTATTCCACAATACTCACGGCCTCTGGGTTCTTGGACTGTCCCAATATTTCCAGCAGGTCGTCGTTTGATAGGAAGTAGAACCGCGGGAAGCACTGTCTCTTGGTCTCGAGGTACATGTCCAGAGATTTCTGGATGGCTTCCAGAGTAGTATTCATCTCATTCAGCAGTTCTAGTAGCCCTGTAGTGGAGAGAAGTGCCTATATAAGAATGGTGTCAGATATTAGTGAATTCCTAAAATTTCTATAGTAAGCATAGGATCATGGGTTTAGGTCTTAGGTACATTGTTAAGGTGGATTTAAAGAAAGTGTACGTATGTAGCTATAACTATAGCAGGTAAATTTAAAAGTGGATGTATTCTTCTACTATAATATCCTATCGTTTTTGAATGGTTTGTTCTACTCTATATTTAGTAATATTTCTAGGTGCTATACAAAAGTACACTCCCTTTCATGGCAGTTTGCATACTGTGTATGTAATAATCTAGTACCTTCATGATGAGTTGCTCTAAGAGCATGGTTGTCCTTGTGCATTCGAGTCATCACAGTCTATGGAAAGACAAACTCACTTATGAATTCATCATATAACATGATATAACATGATAATGATGATGATCTGACCTTCCAGTGAGCATTTACACCATCAAAATCTGTGGACTCTTTCGGAAGCTGTTTCCTTATGTCTTCACCAATGAAAATATTCTATACATAGGGAGATGGATTATTATATAGCTGCACTAAAACTAAGGCCCTATATATAGAGACAGGGTGTGACTTTTGTACGTAGAATGTGTTTTTATGGGTATGACGTAATATGTAAGTCGCCCACAACAGAACCACTTTCAATTTTTGTATTAGTGCAACTTTTGTGTATAGATTCATCAGTGAGGTGGGTGTGGCTTACCTCTAGATACATCCATTGTCTCTGGACCTGAAGAACCATCTCAATAACTTCCAGGATGTGCGACAGAGTCCGCTCCCAGTAGTCCACCTCCTTCTCAAAGGCCTTGACGTAGCGCGAGGCTTTCATGGTCGACAGCGTGACTTGGTTATCTTCCAGCTTCTGGAATATTTCTTCTGTTGTCCTGAGAAGAAAGGGTCGGTGGACAGAAAGAATACAGTGGAGGAGTAGGAGAAGAAGAAGAAGGTTGGCTTACTTGAGTTTGAAGTGGCCTCTGTCTTTGTGAGGAAGAACTTCCAGAAACTGTTCCTTCCACTGGTCTGCTATGTCTTGTATAGCCTTTGGGACACAAATATCCAATTAGGAATTTCATTAGCAAGAACTAATCCATATAGTAAAAGAGCCACAAGCACATAAGCTTTATGGTTACATAAGGAGTGATAGTTATAGGGCCATGCACTTAGCTTTCATACATTATATGGTTCTCTTTAATAGCATGTTTACCTGTTCGATGGCCAGCTCTTTACTAGCAGCACTAGATATGTCTCCGACTAGCTCTGCATGCTGATCTAGACCAATCTCAACCAATTTCTCCAGAGTAAAGTCTTCACCTTCGATATACAAACAAAGGACGGATCTGCTATTCATTGTCATTAGATAGGATTAACAATGCAAGGAAAATGGCACAACCAACAAGTTTTCTACGTGCATAAACGTGTATTATCCTTTAGCAGCTAACTTGTATGATCAAAGGGCATCTGCACTTCTTCCTGTAGCTGTGCCCAATGTCTGTCTCTCATGGCCGGATTCTTCAAGTCTTGGATGAGCGGCATTGTCTTCTTGAATGTCTCAATTCGTGTTCGCAGACTGCCGCATATCGTCCAGTTCACCTTGTCCTTGAAGGACAAAAGAGAACTCATCAATCAATCAATTAGGAGCCCGATGACTGCCTAACTAGTACTAATAGCCTAACAATATAATTTCAACCCCAATGAATGAAGGCTGTGTGCCCTTCTAGAACTCATTCTCAGATTGCTAATGTGGTTTTACATATGCAAATTTCAACCCAAACAACTGAAGACTGCATGTTCGACACTAACTTTAACTTCTCTGGCAAGTTTCGTGAGTTTCTTGAGCATGCTCTGTGCCTGGAGAGCCATGTCGTCTGTCTGCAGCTCCTGGAATGTGCCACCTTTCCACGTGTCCCAAGCCATCTCCCATTCCTGTGTCAACTCCCATATATTCTCAAGATTGTCCAAGTCCTGTGTAATAATCCATAAAACAACTTATTCAGCTACTAGTTCAACCACTAGTTCAGCCACCAGTTCATTATAGCAACTAAAGTTTAAACACTCTTTCTAGATTCTTAGAATTAAAACCATAGCAAGCTGTTTTGTAAAGGATGAAAAAGAAGTTACAGCATACATAGTACAACAATTTAACCTTCTCCATTGCTTGAAGTGGATGTGACGGAGATTGCTCGATTTTGAATATACCGAGTCCACGTCGAAGGGAGTCCTCCTCGGCCTTTAGGGTTCTCATCTGTTCTCTCATGGACGAGATGTAGGACAGGGCCTGTGAGATTGGAGTGGAGTCACTGAACGGTCCGTTGGTCTCAAATTCTTCTGCCAGTGCTCCAACATTCTTCTTGAAATCTTCAGCTGAGTTTAGAAGTCCAGTTCTAAACCTCTCCTGTATAGGTATGTGATGAATGTAAATAGAGAAATATTCACCTTTAATTACATCTTGAAATATTCATTGCCTAGCTTTTATATAGGAAGTTAGAATGGCTAATGTATTTATACTCTAGGGGCTAAGAGTACTTAGTAGGACCTTGTGTGTTTTGAGCATAGCAGTTGAGTCAATAATACACTGCTGAAAGGTGACCCAGGCATGGGGAAGACCCTCTAGTTTACTTTCATCCTCTTCTGGAATCATGACCTCGTACTTGGACAAAATCTTAAACATGTCCCTGCAGTGATAAATCAAAAGATGTTTGAGCGAACACACGCAACAGGTTTCTTACTGAAGTGGCTCAAATTCATTTTCTGTGGCCTGCATTTGATTTTGTAGCTGATCAAGCAAATGAAGACTCTCACCAAGTTGATCCAGAGTCTCGGGTGGCGTCTTTAACCTGTTAAAAAACAAGAACACTTTAGAAGTAACCTTCTAGACTAAGGGGTCTTTAGAAGTACATAAAACTTCTCAAACTCTAGAGCCTCTTTGTGTATATACCGTTTTGTGTTTTCGTCGATGGAGGCATATATGCCATTCAGTTTCTCTGAAGCCATTTCGTGTAGAAGACTGTGAAATCTATTCTGCCACTCATCGCAGTGACCTATGATGCCAAACTTGAGTCCCGAGCAGTCGAGGAGGACAAATTCGACAGACGTGATCGTGTCCTTCTGCTGGACCTTGTTACTGAGCTCGATGTACTGAGAGATGGACGTGTCAAAGTCAACCACCTTCGGACCCTGATTGCGCCATCGCTTGAAAAAGAGATCCTTCTGGGCTTCCCATATCATTGAAAACCTTATGGACAGAACGAGTGAAACATTATTGACTGAAATCACCCTTTAGAGAAGGGTCTAGCAAATGTTGCAACCAAGGCCTATTTCATTTATACTGATATTAGGAAAATATCAAACTACTAACTCCTTCTTCCATTCTAGAGGGTATTCTTCAGAGAGTTTGTGAGCAGTGGATGCCATTGTCGACTCAATAGCTGTTTTGATCTTATTCACTTCTTCATCTCCTTCAATGACCTTGTGTATTGGCTGGAATAAGAGAAAAAGTATAAAATATCTAGATCGATCATATATGTATGTACATACTAGTGGTCTTTTCTTTCCTTCGAGTTTTAATCTCTCCGGAAGACGTTTTATGAAGGAGATGGCTGCAAAGAGAGTGGCTGGAACTGACTCTACGAAAACTTGAACTTGTTCAACGCTTGGCAAGAATTCAATCTGTAAGAATCACCAGAGAATTCTAGCTATAAAACTAGCAGTAGAGGCAATAGTATAGTAGAGTATTTTAGTATAAGTATGTATGTAAGACAGCATATATACCAAACTGCAGGTTAAAGATGAATGGTTTTGCATACCTGAGACGTCAGTATGACTTTCACTTTAAACAGAGGGTTAAGTGTGGTTCTTCCGTCACTGCTGATGGCTCGAGCCAGCTCCTGCAGCGACCACTTGACGTTCAGTCTCAGAGCCTCCTCCACCATTGCGTCCATCCTTTCGGCATACTTCTCCACCTGTTTCATCACTTCACCTCCATCACTTATGAAAACCTACAGTCAATAATAATTGCATATTTAGTGGATAGGCTTTAGACTAGAGTCTAGTGGTTGAGGCTATTTAGTAAGACCACCTCAAAGCTTGTGGAGTACAATGTGATATATAGCATTGAAGAATGCTATGTACCTCAACCGTTCTGCGTAGTATTCTGTACACATCTTCGTGCAGTCTGTCCAGTTTGTGTCGAATCGAGGCGCAATGTTGTTCCTGTTCCACGCGGAACCCGTCCTCCTCGTACACCTTCTTCCCTGTGATCCTCACCATTAGGAGGCCGCTCATCTCACGACATTTCTGCGCAATTTGCCGGTTGGAGGTCTTGTAGCTGTCAATTAGGGTCCGGACGCGCTGAGCATGGAGTCTGCATTCAGTGACGTATTCTAGGATACCCTCAGAAGCCCAGGTCAGCTTGACCATTCCGGGGCGGATCTTTTTATCAATGGAACGGATTCGCTCCTTGAAGAGCTGTCGCTCGTGCGGTTGGAGGCTTCGGATGATGCGGTTGTAGTCACGGACGATGAGCATCACGCTCTCACGGAGCACTCGGAGTTGCTCAGACAATTGGTAGATGTGAATTGCAAAGTGGGGCACCTCGAATCGCAGCCTCTCCCAGCATCTCATCTCATTCAGCAATTTCTGGAGGGTTCTACTAAAGTTACTGGTCAACAGCCCCGATCTATACAGAGATATCAGATACAATACTCAATGGATATCATCCCATGGGTCTTAGTGATACTATTATGTATTAGCATACTTTTTGTTCATGAGAGGGACTTCAAGGTACCGCTGGAGCTCTCTCTCCACCCCATTGGCCCAGTCATTGAAAATTTTCCCTATGAATTCATCCAGGTTCTGGGCCAGGCCTTGGTAGCTGAGCTGAGACTCCTCCCCCACACCTTTCTCATGCAAGAAGTAGGCTCCCTCTAGAATCTATGTACATATGAATTAGGTGGATAGTAAGAACACCATTTTACTAAAAATAGAATCATAATGGTAAGAAAAACAAAGAACACACATTATAAGATACATTATTCAGAATAGATCGATTTAGTGCAAGAACATACTTTCATAGGAATGTCGATCCTTCTCTTGAGTAGTCTGGCCCAAGCAGCTTGACTAGCAAACCGAGGCTGGGAGATAGGGACGTTGGGAGCTTGGCGGCTGAACTCGCGCTTGACCTGGTTAATTTCGTTGGTGAACATAGCGTAGAGTTCCACTGTCTGTTTGTCAATAACTCTCCTGATGATCTATATAATACACACATACAGAGAGCAGTTAGTTGAGATCAGCTAGTTTGTTGTGTGTTTTAAGCCATTTGAGGGCTCCGACACAGGCCTTGAGGATGATATGCATACTATTCCTTACCTCTCTAGAGCCCATGTCTGAAAAGATCTCCAAAATCTCCACCCCTTCTTGGACGGTGGTGATGGTCGAGAAAATTCCACTAATCAAGTTTTGCACCATAATCTCGAGTTCTTTCGTTCCAGTTCGGAATTTCAGGTACTCTTCGTGCCAGAGGGTGGACTGGACATCCAGAATTTCATGATGCACTGATTTTAGACCTGCAGGCAGAAAAAATTTGTCGTATGTATAATCTCACGAAGTTTTCTTTCCACCAGTATCACACGTACCTGAAAGGTGCCTGCCAAAAGTGTGCTCTATTTCTTTGATAGTCCGTGTAACCTCTGGTCCCCGACACCCTCCAAAGCAAGGTATCGGCCTTCTCTCCCCCTCAGCCCACCTAATAAATTACACATACAGTCAATAGAGTCTTAGTTGGTTAGTTAGAGTTCACCTTCCAAAATGTATCTGACCCTCGGCTACTTCCATGAGGTCCTTACACCGTTGGATGAAGGCATCAATCTCGGCAAATATGCTTGACTCGTCCAACACCCAGCCTTCCTTTGAGAATGTATTGTGGACTTTGCTAGTGTGGCTGTATATCTCCTTCCACTTGAGACAGCAGCTGAGACTCTCCTGCACATAAGGAATAATACAAAAGAATTTAGCACATCAGTGAAGTCAAGAAAGAGGGCTGAAAATCATGTGAGGAGCTCCAGATATCATAAATACCTCTAGAGCTGCTTTGCTTTTCTCTACACGTCCCTCAAAGAGGTCATCCAGCACTATCCTCTGACAGCACTGCTTGATGATGTCACTACTCACCTATGAACCACACCCACAATACACAAATAATCACATAATATGCACCCCTCAGACTCTCCATCTCTCTTCCTTTGACTCACTCTTCTGAGAAGGCCATTGAGTCTCTCCCTGCTCTTGTAGTGCTCGGAGTTATTCCATATTACTCGGATGGTAGTGAGCAATCGAGGAAGTAGGGCCGGTATGGCCGATGGCTCGGCTGCCTTCAGATCCTCACAGGGCCCTTGAAGAAGGGAAATAAACTTTAGGCAGTTCTCGGCTCTGATTTGACTATCCTGTGAAGAAAGTAAAAAGTGATGGTATATTTTCTCTAGGGCTCTATTCCAACTTGTATCTGTCGGGAGAGGTTTTCAAATGGTTCAACGTAGGATGACTTTGCTCGTCGGACAATCCTCATCACCCTCTTCACTCCCGGTTGTTCCAGTTGGCGCGTCAGGCTGGAGTAGTCCTCACACCTTGCTCGCCAGAATTCTATCTCCTCAAGGGGTCCTGAGCTGGTGGACGTGTCCAGTGATTCTTGGCTGGCCAAGAGCTCTTTGATTTGCCTTGTCCAGTGGATAACCACAACTAAATACACAGGAGAGAAAGGAAAGAGCCTCATGTATACAGATGGAATGCTATTATATTTACACTTGGTAAGAAATACTAAAGTGAAAGTTCCTGGAAGGGTGCCTAGACACTCTTGCAGGAACTAAGCCTAAACCCTTTATGCAAAATTTCACTGCAAATTGCCTCTATATGCACCTTCCAGTCGCTGGACGAGATCCTTGTTATTATAAGCATCCCTTGCCTCCATTGCTGAGCCTTCGTCCGGCACGTAGAGGACAGTATGCCCGACTACCTTGTGCTGCGAGTCGGTTAGCCAAGCCATGAACTTGTGCAGCTGATTGGAGAACTCATTCCTCATAGCTACAATGTGTTAAGAAATAATGCCAAGCTCTAAACCTCCTTTTCTGCTAGAGTTGGACTTTTGCATGCAGGCCACATTAAATAGGTACATAAGGTATTTTATAAGGAAAGGATACTATCAGGCCAGACACGATTTTCAAAGAAATTCGGAGCATATATCCCTTGCATCACTCGGAGTAGAGCGGCCGTGCAGTTCCCATGGATCAGTCCCATACGTAGCATTTGGTGGAAGTTCTCAGCTGATACTTCTACTTTACTGGCTCGTATGAAGTAGGCGGCCTGCTCGACTTCGGATGGAGGGATTCCGTTTAGTAATATGAGGTCTCCAGTGGTTTGATCGATGTGGAGCAGCAAGAGTGGAATATTAGGGTCTGAAAGAAAGTCTTCAATTCGTTTATCGTGTTCTTTCAGCCACATCTCCTGGGTCAATCCGCCCAGAAATGTACATCGCTTCACGAGCAACACCTGCGCATGAGGACACAAGAAGCTTGCAATGGTTTAGTTTGCTAAATCCTTACTGCCTTAGCTGCACCAGACATGATGCTCTCTGCAAGCTAGGCCCCTTCAGCACCTCAAGTTTCCGTTAAACACAAGCTCTTTATTCTGTCTCTCTTTATGCGCCAGCTGCACTTGCACGTGCCGCCATTTTGTTATTAGGTACTATAGTTGCCATGGAAACACGTCATCGTGACGTATATAACAATGTTGTAAACGTGTGACGTAAAAACAGCTGACACGCCCCCCCAGGCCGCATTTGCTGCGTTGGCGAAATATCCAGTGAAGATAGATGGCTATGCAAAGTCTCTTCGCCCGGGCTGTAGGCGCTAACCTACCGAGCGCCATCCCATCTACACTGGAGCGTATCGATCAGTTCGGCATCGGTCAAGTTCTCACGTACCAGAAAAAGCCGCGCAAGCTTTTGCCATGGCGAAGACGGGAGCTGCACTTCACGGGTCGTACTATCAAAGATGTCCTTGCGGAGGGCCAACTCCAGCAGTTAAACTTTGCCACTTCCAGCGAGCTTCTCTTCGACACTGGGAAAGGCACCGACAAAATATCCGTGGAGGTAAAACCCTTCCGGGAGTCAACGAATTTATTTTGTATATACCATTTTTTCCCTCTAAGGTCGGATTGGACGGAGAATTGAAGTCGATTCTAACCAAACTGGACCTCAAACTGCAGGCAAAAGCTGAGAAGAGCCTATGCATAACCACTGACTTTGGCAAGATCACGCACGTTCAGACGAATCTCTTTGAGGTCCTTCATGCTCACCGAATTAGGGTCAGTTTTGGCACAATCAGTTGTAGTAGTATTATAATTGTGTGCATAATCTAATAGATAAAAGTCATTCGCCTAACTATCACGTATAGGTTAACCCCGACCACCCCATTATTCAAGAAGCTCGTAAGACAGGAAGCACTCTATTTGTAATGGCGGCTCTCTACCAGGCCGAACACTGCAACATCAGCGTTTCTTTCTCTGAGATGAATGACGACAGTGGTACTGTCAGCGAAGAAGTGACTGCCGCTACCAGCAGTGCACCTATTGTGGACGCCTCAGCTGGAGGCAGTTTTGATGACTCGAAAAGTTCTGTCAAAGGTGATACTAAATCCTGGAAATAAATAATTATAAATGGCATAAACTCTACCTGTTTGTCTCCTGAGACTGAGCCAGCTAACAAAGACACTATTGTTTGAATGCTGGTGGGAATAGTACTCTGTTCTCCCAGGCCCCAGCTGTAATACCCAAATAGAGCAAGACTCCTTTGTGTCACCATCTTTATCATCTCTTTCTCTCTTCTAGTTGTCAATCGGGACCAGCAGACTGTGATAGCCTATCTCCTACTGAGAATGACCATAAACTCAGATAATGAGCTAATTCCAAAGCTTAACAACAGACTGGACCAGGCCAGTGATCCAGTATGCCTATAATATAGTCTCATACATCTTCCTTATGACTTATTTTCTCCATAATAGACAAGAGTTGATATGATAGATGGACCAGTGGGTAGTAAGATGACCACTCCCACTATCAATCCTGCTGATTCAGTGGTCGGTGAGTGGGTTATGGTCGACATGGTTCGCGAGGTATGTTGGTCAAAATAAAAATTTCTTCTCTGTTTTATGTACTTGGTATCAGATGCATCCATATGTACATCCGTATGTACTCAATCTATAATATTCCTTCATTTTATTGGGACATTCAGTGTATATACAAGTTCTACATTTAGAAATTTTACATAAAGAGACCAATAAAAACAATGTGATACAGTGAAAGAATTCTAACTTTAACCCCTATGAGGCCTAGCTCATAGTGTGTTATCTACTGTTACAGTGGAAGCCAGAGGAGTCCATTGAGGACAGCAATAAACAGTCTTCACAGGTATAATAATATGGCTCACAAGTTTTTTGTTATTTTATATACCATTTCTTGACACAGCAGAAACCAGCAGACTCTATAGCCCAACTCTCATCAAACACTGCTGGACCCACTATGGTTAGAATTTCTATCAATATCAAACCAATCCAAACTCTCTCCTTTTCTTTCAATGGTCTAGAGTGTAGCAAAGGCATCACTGGCCGTACCGTCCCTTAATCCTCACTACATTTACAGTCTCAAGGAGTTTCAATGTTTCTCAAGCAATACATATGCAGGTAAGTATATTGTACACCTACCTAATGTTAGCCATCTAATAATGATTTCTAATACCAGGGGTAGTGGAGGAATCACAGAAGTGGGTGCATCCAGTTCAAGCTAATAAGGTGTTAAAGGATGCCTTTATAGCCTATGCAAATCCTCCAAACTCGCACCAAAAGCTCAGGGTCCTCTCTCAATATGTGAGTTTAAAAACTAGCAGTGCTGTGCCATTCCCCTCATGATACTGCAGCTTCAAGATTTGGGTTCTGCACTACGGACACCTGGAAAGCCTCACCCTATCATTCTACCAGCTCTGGGACCAATCATCAATGCAATGAGCTCTGATACAGAACAAAAGCTGAAGGAGAACACTTCTCTTGTTGTTATAGCTGAGGCCTGTCTTGGTAGGTACTTTACACCCAAAAGAGCACATAACTTTACGTGCACACTTTTAAACCCGCATGGAAACTGGTTTGGCTTGTGAAGAATTTCCACAACACGTGCTAAAGATGATCTTTGAGCTTCAACCGGAAAAGAGGGATCTCCTACTTGATGTTGTAAGCTCACGGTATATATACTTTTCTTTGAATTTTCTCTCTATTGTGTGTCTTAGATAAAGCGTACTCCTAGTGGAGTTGGAAGACACGTTTTCATGGATGATGGTCCATTCAACGATCAAGCCTTGCACCCCATAATGAGGCACATGGGTTTTAGTGTGCCTGAAAAACGAATGGAGTTCACCGCCCCGGACGACCTGGAGGAGGATATACTTGCAGCAGGAATCGTTGTCATCCTTTTCAGTCAATAAACCTTTTATGACTACAGCAATGACAGTTTTATATAGCATTTAAAGAAATTTATAATCCAAGTCATACATAGCAGAGTATATAGTGACATTGATACTGACTGTGTTATAAGTGATGGATATTAAATAAAATTTCAGTTGCTGTTAAATGCTCCATGGTGTTTTTAGGTGCTGCGTTTTCCGAAAAAACTTGAAATTGATTTCATTCCTCGCTTGTCTGCATTGGCCAGTGCCTTGTGTGACTGTGACAGTTTCTATTGTTGCACAAGACTAAGATTATCAAATTTCTATGATGGCAATTTGGGTATGCTCTCATACCTAGGCTCTTGTGTTATTATATAGCAGAACTAATGTACGCTATGATATGGTAGAATGGTGGCTTATAAAGTCTTAAGTAGTGTAGTTAAAACTGTGCTCACCATTGCTAACCAGTGGAGCTATGTAGGAAGAACCTTAGTAGCTATCCTATGACTTACCTTAGCTGGTGGAACAGCAGTTGGAAGAGATGCATTGTACTTGGTATAATCTTCAAGTGGGCCATCCACACTGTTCTGAGAGAGCACGAGGTTGGAAGAAGCTGGCTCTGCACAGGAACCACCTTCGCTGTCCTCCAAACTACTCTGCTGCGAGAAAAGCCCAGAATCCACACTTTCTGTTCTCTGCCTCTATAAGAAAAGAGAGAGAGAAGACAACTCCATACATCTAGTCCCACACAGATCTGAGGAAAGAGCTCTCTTTACAATGTATCTCAATTGAAGGTTATTTGTAATTTTTTTTGCTGTTAGCCTCACCTTAGCTGATGGTTCCCCTGATTTTTGGTCCTCTTGCTGTCTTTTTGGAACTTCCTTCAAACTTTAATAGAGGAGCATGCAACAAAAGTCACCAAATGCATCTATCAAAAACCAAACACTATTTATACTTGTATTCTGAAGATAGCAGAGTGGCAGTTTCTTCATCTAGATATTCGCAAGTTATTCCACACGCATACTTCAGATACTCATCTATATACCACGGATGACAAATAGCTCAAAGCAAGCAGGGAGCTATTAACAAACCTTTGCTTGCTTCTCTGAAATTCTTGCCGAGTGTGGAGCTCCAAGAACCTGATCCTACCTGTATATTCCGTTCTTGTAGCTGTGTTGCTACCACTTCAACCTTGATTGGTAACATTTCTAAATTTAGCACTTATATATATTATACTGCTACAGTCCTTAGCAGTGGAATAATTTAAAGCATACCTTTCTCTTGAGCCAGTTCAGTGTCTTAGTCTGATTATACCTGTACACAATTACATCTCCAGGCAAGGCTGCAGGAAAAAGACCCGTAGCATTAAAAATATTTAGAAAACAATCTAGTTAATTTTTACTTTTCAGGTCACAGACATGTTTCCACTGCTCGGGAGCAATGAAGTGCTGAAGACGTATACCACTACCTTCATTGTTAGAGTCATCTAGAATAGCTTCTAGAGTGGTAAACTTGCCCAACTATTGATAAATAAATTGTTAAATAATTTAGCATAGTAACAGATGGAAATTGGTTTTATAACCTTTGCAGCTTGTCTTAGGTATGGTAGAGCTAAGAAAAGAGGGTCCACTGCCGTGCAGATTAACAAACTTCCATCTGCAGAGATCAAGACAATTGTAAACAATATTATAGGTGATAGCTTTATGTTTAACTATAAGATTAGGCTCTACACTTCAATATTTGCTAGAAATGTATAGTTTTAGTATACCAGTCTGCACTGTTTCTCCTATGAACCAAGATCGCGGTTCGTCTGAACACTTCTGGATCTCCAAGATCTTATGTTTCTCTTCGTTCACCAAGTAATGCCTCTTCATCCCTATTGAGAGATGACTGGTATATAGCTACTATAGCTCACTGTTCTGCGGATTCTTTATCTAACCTGTCTTAGGATCTACACAATGTGCATAAGGATATCGACCTCTATTGCTCCTCGCCCCTTCTGCATGCATAAATTGTAAAATTGATCACGTGATCTTTTCCAATCATAAAGCCATCTACGAACCAGGAAGAATGGTCACCCACTGAGAAGGCGGAGGAACTGCAGGTAACTTCTTGCTTTTCCTTTTCTGTGGCACTACATGCTCCTCGAGTGAGGAAGAGTCCTCTGGCTCTGCAGCTGATCCTCTTCTACCTCCAGCAGCAGACCGAGTACTCCGCTTCATTGCTGCTCTATTTTAGCGAAATTGGTCGTTTACCGAGAAATTTTGAAATAAAAATAATCAGCAGTTGACATAGACATGCCGGGTATTTATCTCGTGTTGTTGTCTCTCTGGTTGTGTTTGAGACAGGGAATTAGTCAAGATACGGAACAAAGATTCCGTTTACAAATAACCAAAGTCGATCCTAGAAACCTGATTCTTCAACGATGCCGCGACCAGTGCATCAGGCGGGGCTCCCACGAACTGAGTTGTATGTGCGAGGATCACTATGCTGAGGCCGCGATACTTCGAGCACAGTGCGGAGACGGCGGTAGAAACGAGACCGCAGTCATGATCCTCGCAGACGAAAACGAACCCGATCGCCTCAACTTCTGCGCCCGGGCCTTCGCTAGACTGGGCTACTCCGTGAAAATTAGCTCCACCAATAACTCAGACGGAACATATTACACTGACGACGAACTAAAAGAAAAGGTATCGAAAGCAACGAAGCATGCCAGAGAGTTTTGGGATCTTTTGGACCGGACCCTGGTCGGCGTGTACTTAGAAAGCGATCTTCAGCGAAATATCTGCAAAGTAAGAACGCGTTTCTCTCGCATTTTGTCACTTTAATCCACACTTTATAGGATGCTTACGATGAGTGGCTGTGTTCGGTGTCTCTATCTCTCTATTTAAATGATACTGTGATTAGACCTTGTCTGAGAGTTTGCACTAGAGTTGTACAACAGTGTCCCTACTATCTACCATCAAAATTTCAAAAAAATGACAACGATGATGAAATTATTTACGGTGGATATCCCGTCTTTGACTGTCCAGGTATACAAAAAAACAAGAGCATAGAGCTCACCCTATAGTACTATAAGACCATTTTTATAGGCCCTACTTTGCATTAACTAGGCCTATATCACCGCAATGTGTTTCAAATCTGATTAGCACAGACTGTGGTAGTAGATGTAAATGTTTCAGATTCAGGGCATTGGGCAGGGGATTCATTGGCTTTACGCGCCGCTAGGTCAATCTAGGAGGCAGAGCTAGGCTTGGTTACTAGGGCTAGTTTGCTAGGGGCCCAACTTCGCCATAACTAGGCTACTTCATCCAATACACTCATTAGTAAGCTAGTTTTTTTAAGCAAATCCTATTGAATGAATGGACTCTTTATATTTGCAGAACATGATATTGTGGAGAAGTATGAGGAAATGCGCAGAAGAACAAATCAGACACTCCAAGCAATGCCATACAGCTTGGAACAAAACTGCATAGGCCGAGATGGAGTAAGAAAAACACTAGCCTCTGAAATTTTATTATTGCTATCGGTCTTCAGTTTATGGTGGGTACTTTAAAAATGTTTATTTTTAAATTCATGCCTAATTTTTATACAAATTCATCAGCTGAGTAAAAGTTTTCTGATTTGTTCTGGGGATTGGGGGAATAGAGATTTTGCAGCTTCTTCACCTTTCTCTGTAGTGACTGCAGCATAGATGGATTCATAGATTTGGCAAAACTGTTCATACGATTTTTGCTGCACAGCCTCCCGGAGGTGAGCGCTGGCAAGCAGCTTGCACTGGGGCAGTTGGTACTGGTCGGGAGCAGAGATGAGAGGAGGGAGGAGCTGAGGTGCCATTTTTAGACTATTGAAAGTTTCGGGGGTGAGCTGGTTGTGTGCAAGTGCCGCACGAAACTGTGTGAACCCAACGACATCTGAAATGTGATCGGATTGTTCAGATATCACGGTTCCCATGTGAGCCTGCATTTGTTGTTCCAGAGACTCAACCTGTCTGTCTGTAAACTCATACAGTGCCACTGTACTCTGTATGAGATAGAGAGAGTTTACCAGATACACGGCACGGTCTAGTCTACTCAAACTGGACACAGATTCATTGCAGGACTGGATTAGAGGATCAATACATGTGGTGAGGATGAGAAGAAGCTGTTGTTCATGGTCTCCACTGCCTAAGGTGGACAGATCCTGTGAAGTCATAAGACTCTGTAGTAGTGTGAGGATTTCACCGGCCTTGGGTGATGGAGAGAGGTCTGGGAGAGGAGATTCCATTCCCTCGAGAATTTTTGCGGTCTGAGCATTGAGAGCACTGAAAAACATCTTAGATTGGAGATCAGTTAAATCCGTGAGGGTTTGAACAATGGGTGCCCTTTCTTTGAGCAAGCCTTGGAAGACTCCGGCATAGTAGCGAAGGAGGTTGACCAACTTGTAAGCAAGAACGGGGTGCTTGGTCGAAACAACGACCTGCTCAACACGAGTGTGAAGAGGACGGCAACAACCCTCCGTGACCATGCTCAATATTGGAAGAGACTGTGCAGCATCATGTTCAGACAGGAGACTAGAAATGTGATCATTTTCAGTAGCAATAGCCTGATGGAGCCAGCCAAACATGTCCCCACAGTACCGCACAGGATCGTGAGAATGCAACTCTATAGGCCTACCTGTGGACCCCTCACGTGTAAGAGCATCTATGAAACTGCGAACCAGAGCCATCCTACGAGCAATACTGTACTCATCAATGCAATACTGAAAGAGAATCGGACGTTCCTTTAGTTCCTTTAGAGCTTTCCGGAGAGTGGGGTTGATTTCTGGATATTCAGTGTTCATGGTTCTACACTGGCTCTGGCACCAGTGGTAGAGCCTCTCATAGGCCGTTTCCAGGTGCATTGCCATTGATTCCATGATTTCTAAACCGGCCCGCTGTTGACTGGTACGCAGGAGAACCTTGCAATCTTTGTGAATGCCACGAACTCGCTCCATGGCTGCAAAGAATCGATCGTCGATGGCCGCACCCTGAGAGCGGTAACTCCCATTGACTGCTTCACTTTCCTCTGGCGTGAGCTGAAACTTTTCCAGAAATGAGCACACCACACGCGACTGCATCTCCAGTTCTCTATTCTTTGATTGGAGCTCCGAAGTCTCCTTCAAAAGGTGAGAGGTGTGAGCCTTGGCCGCTGACAATCTGGTTTGCATGTTATCACAGCACATTTTCATGGCTGAGGCCTCCTCTTGAAGGCTCTGCACCTGCTCCACTAGAGTTTGTAGGCACTGAACGAAGTTATCGTTTAGACCCAGGCATCGCTTTTCCAGGTCACTGCGAAGATTACGCCTGGCTTGTAGGGTGTTCTTTTCTAGAAAGCCGGATAAAACGCCCAGAGCCTCGAGCGTCTCTTTATCGTTATCGAGATTGCTCTCTAATATTTTATGAAGCTTCTTCGAGAGCGGATTCTGCTGCGTGGCTGTCCCAGGAGCGCCCGAAGAGCTTGTGGCTTTAGTTGCACTTGACGAACTCGCGGTGCTGTTGGTGGCCATTTTTGCACTTCAATATTACCCCGCGTGTTTCGCTAAATTAGAGATACCTCTATTTATGCGTTTAAGCGCACAGCGCGCTATTTATCTGCAAAAGCGCTTATTTCGTAATTTTGCAATCTTTTGCAAGCTAGTACTTTCATGTCTTATGAAGTCGATCTAGGCTAGCTGGAGCAGAGGAGACTTGGAGAAGGGGAAGAGCATGAACAAACCCATAAGGATAGCGAGGCACGTCTACTTGAGGACGCAGCAGGTGAAGCACGGGGCGTGTAGTCATTCATGTAGATATGTATTCCATAACTTTCTCTGCTCGTCCCCCACACAGCGTCGCCTTCGACACGTGAGGGGCATACTGATCCGCAACCTTACCCTTCCACCTCACACTTACCTCGCAGAGCCTATCAATATCTCCGTCCGTTTCACCATTCACTGTCAACCCAGTCCAGAGAAAGGTTTAAATAGTAGTATACATTATTTATACATACTTTCTCAGGCAATTTTTATGGTAATTTTTGTTTCTATAGTTCTATTCAAGAGTGATCCAGTACACGGTTCCTATGTGAGTAGATACATTAGAGTCAATTTGTGTGTGTTATCGGGTGAACTACAGAATACAACTGCTCAATAGTGAGCACCACATAAGACCTCACCTCTATAGAGACACAGTCCCAATAGCACTTTACGCCATTGATATATAAGGAACCACCTCAAAACAGTGATACTTTTTCACATCTAGAGAGGTAGTCACTATTCAAAGTTTTAATGCATTTTCAATTCTGTAAGAAGATAAAATTGACCACTGTATCACATCACTAAGTGGTCATTATAGTGGACAGAAGTTTGACTGCGTCTTTCCCTGCAGAACCCTGCCTGGGAGTCAGTTCAGCTGACGTCGTACAGATATGGTCACAATCAGAGTAAGTGAAATGCACAGCTCTACATGCAAAAGATTTGAAGACCCGCGAAATATATGCAGTATACATACAATAGTATTCTATGCCATAATATGATGTTTTTCAGGTTTTGTAATTCGAGTATGGGTAAAATTTGGTGAGGAGAGAGAGGCCGAAGATTATAGCCTTGTGTTTGAGAAGAAAGTTGAACTCTTCGATCTCTCCTATCTCGGAATGTCGGTCGGTATCCATAGCAACTATCATGAAATACTGTGTGTATATTTTCATGTGGTATGATCTATAGGTGAACAAGGATGGCTCAAGTTACCCTCCAAATTCAGTTGTTGTGGGAATGTATGAAGGTCTATACAGCCACCCTGAAGTAGGAGGAGTAAGTATATACACAGTGTTCATAATATACAGTACAATGATCTCTCTCTCTTTAGCGGACAGCCAGAGCACATAGCCTCTCAATAAAGGACACTTAAAAACCATAACAAACCTCTCCATGGCATTAATGTCAGACACTTGTGGACAATAATAAAACCTCTCTACAATGGACACGTACGGACCATAAGATACATAGGTACTCTCAATAGTAAAGACTAACAAAACCTCTCTATAGTGGACACCTCAGCGGCAATATATTATCACAGATTATCACTCAGAGATGACCCAGTTATTGTGCTTGCATCAAACAATATAGGTTCCATGTGCTCCAAAAGTGATCCACAGTCTCACCGACTATCTTCCTCCACAAAGTCTATTAGAGGTCCAGAAACGAGAGGTCAGAAGTTCACCAAATCAACAATTTTACAATTTATTTCCTTGTTCAGGTCGTTGACTCTTACGTTCACGTCGTTCTAACCAGGTATATTACCTATAATAAGCCTCCAATAAATTTATAAAATCCTTTTTTGAGTCAGTTTACACGATTTAGAATTCTTCTAAGGGTTTATATGATATAGTGTATAGAATGGTTTGTATCTCTGTTTTGCCCTGGTGATATCTTTTGGAAATGGTGTTATTCTGAAGGATTTTCGAGCATCAAGAACAGCTGAACAAAGGTCGGCGTCGCACGAGAGCAGAGCGAGCGAGAGTCGAGTTGTATCTGAGACTGAAACAACAGGCGCTGGAGAAAAGGAACGAAAAAGAACGACTCGTCACAAGATTGCAGCTCTACAGAGACCAACTCAAAGAATTAGAAGAACCTGAAAATGAAGGTACTGTATATATTTATATACATATAATATCCAGAGGGAAACTACATTTGTATTGTTTGTGTCACTGTTGTTGTTGTTGTTTGTTTGTTTTGAAAGACTTTGTTTGATTGTTTCTGATTTTTCATACAGAAAGTGTAGAGCTAGAGAGAGTCAGAAGAAGAGCAGATGATGCTGGTGAGACTGCTGTGTATACTACATACACAATAGAACCTCTCTATAATGGACAACTTTGAGCCAGGAATATATTGTCTGTTATAGCAGGGTGTCCATTCCGGAGGGATTACAAATTTATTGATCGGTAGTAAGTTGAGACGCAAAAATTTGTCTGTTGTATCGAGGTGTCCACTACAGAGGGGTGTCCACCACTATATACATATATGTACTTGGTTATGTTTTATATTGTAAGAGCTTTGGTATTCCTTTGTGTTTTTTTGTAGAAATGGTTTTGAGAAACAAGCAGAGTGACCTCCTACAGAAACGAGAAGATTTTCGACTGGCAATGAGTGTGTTCTCACTTAAAAGGTGGCTTTACAAATATGATAAAGAGACACTATAAAAGTGTTCAGTGATGATTTAAATTTTTAAAATGTTGAATTTGAGTTATAAGCTCAAGATATTGTTGTCTACAGAGAGCAGATGGTGAGGTTGAAGAGAAACAGGCACCTTCGCCAGCGTCACATGGTGTACGAACTGGCCAATACTTTCTTGATCAAAGACAGGGAGGATACGTATACCATCTGTAACGTCATTCTACCTCATGCAGACCAACTAGAACGTAAGACACATTACATAGTTTTCGTAGGCAGTGCCCAATTTTTATAAATGTCCTTTTAAAGCCTAAGATACTCTATTTATATATGTACACTCTGCCTTTGTTTAAGGAGTTCCACAACTCTTAGATTGCTTGGCATTTTCAATATAGTGGTTTTCATTGTTCTTCCAGAACCCAGTCGGGTGGAGCAGTTAGGAGTAGCTCTGGGCTACGTAGCTCACCTCATCCACCATCTCGGCAAAATCCTCTTCCTCCCTCTCCTATACCCCATCCGACCGCAGGGGTCAAAGTCCGTCATTCTAGACCTAGTTTCCGAGGAAACGCTCATTGACAACATCAAAGAGTAAAACCCTTTAATTAATGCTTTAGCTTCAGGTACTTGACTTTCTCTACATACATATGCAGGTTCCCATTGTTTGCTAAAGGGAGCGAAAAGGCACTTTTTCAATATGCAGTCTTCCTTCTCAACAAGGACATTGCTCAGGTTTGGAGTTTAACATTACTGCTGCGTGAATATATGTACAGCAAGAGTTGTGGTACTGCTGTTGGTGTGTGTATATTTGTTTGTCTGATTCCACTTGAACTCAGTCTACAATGATTCTTTCACTGTCGAGCTAAAAAATAGAATGCGTTACTAAAAATAGAACAGGCCATATTATACGTAAGTACATTCTTCAGGTGAGACAGCATTGTGGATACGGAACGTCCAAGACAATGTTCAAACGCACTCTACCAAACATGAAGTTCCTTCTGGACAAACTGACTAGAGAAGTGTAAGCACACAGCCCAATATTGATGTAAGACACAATGAACTATACCATTATCTACTGAGTTCACAATTTGGCACATTGTATAAACCCAGATTTTTCACTTAATGCTATAATACAGTAGTTCTATGCATCAAACAGGGTTTATGTAGGAAATATCAATCATAGAGTAAAATACATTGGCTTCCTGAGCATTACTAGGATTATTATTCTTGCTATACGTACATAGTGAATGTACTATATGTTCTATTTTGTAGTAAAGGGATGATGAAGGGAAGAAGCTATTCAACTAGATTCAATGGTAGACATCAGTCAATTTCAGACACTCTGTCTATAACTTCATCTTACATCGAGGAAGGCTCTATGGTGGCCGGATCAGTGGGCAATTCACTGCTCTCTCCTGACGCCGACAGTTTACAGAGTTTCTCTACCATCAGTTCTCAATACAGTGAGCTGATAAAATA
>JAODVQ020505272.1:25430-52880 GCA_025400075.2 Phenganax stokvisi
TGTGTGTGTGTGTGTGTGTGTGTGTGCCTGTTTGTAGGTTCCATGAATCCTTCAATGTATACACAAGTTCAGCAGTTTGTCCAGCACGACAGGAGTAACTATTCCCCAAGACCACCTCCTCCTCCTTCTTCTTCAACCACCACCCCTTCCAATCATGTGGCTAGACACAGTAGTCCTTTAGAAATAGAAGATGCAATTGATACTTACAATCCAGATAATGAAGAAAGAGATGAAAATGACGGAACTTCTTGCAACGAGTCAAACTCCATAGCTCTATCAGACTTGACCAAGCACACTTTTACACAGCAACTCACTAGTATTGGAGGAACCGACCAAGACCGACGGCCATCGCCAATTTTTTTCACTCCTCTCCACCTGGACCATTCTCAATCTGAAGGTGAAGAAGACGAGGAGGAAGAGGAAGAGGAGGAGAGAGCGGAATCTACAACCAGTAGTGTGCCTTCACTATCTACTACACCTCTGGTTACAGACCCACTTACTGTTAGTGAGTCATCCACCTCTCCACCCTCTACATCAACGCTTAATAAACCTGAGCCTACTGATGGTCCCTTAAATATTGATTCGTCAGAGGCGCAGCTTGGGGGTTCGGTTGTTTCAAGTAACCTCGAAGATACTCTTAAATCAGCAGTCAATGATGTCACTCAACTACTCATGGGACACACACCTCCTGAGCACATCCAGATTACCGAAGCTCCTGGAATTATAGGAGTTGATGAGCCTGGTATTGACATTGAGTCTGCTCAGGCTCTTCGAGGATTAACTGCAGTTTCATTTGCTGGCCAAGCAGCTTTAGGAATGCGCACTCCACTTGAAAGTGAGATGGGGAAAATTGGACGAGAAGAAGAGGTGGAGGAGGAGGAAACGGCTCTTCCGCAGGGACCTCCAACTTTTCCCGAAATGTTACTTCCATCAAGAATTACCTCCTCCTTGGGGGAGCCTACCTCGAGTGATATCAGCACTTCGCCTGAATGGCCAAGAGCCCGCTCCATGGCCCACAGCACCTTCTCTGTGAATAACGATAGATACAAGACCAGAATGGCCACTCCTCACACAGTGAGAGGAGATGGCACAATGATGTCTCAAGTGAAAAGAGCAGAAAGAGAAAAGTCTTTTGGTTCAAGTGGGAACACGTCGAACGATACCAACAGTCAGGGTGGCTTAGCTGATTTCATTGATAGACCTTCAGACAATGTCCAACAAAACAGGTTCAAACAGAAAGCACCGGATCTATTCGGACCCATCTAAAAATTGTTATTTATCGTGTAAAATTTTTTCAGCCCAACCATTATTTTGAGAATATTAGCGCATGCGCATTTTCGCGTGTGGGTGTGGTCAGAAGTGGGGGCGGAGCTACTTTAGCGAAAAGGAGAAGATGGTGAGTATTCGACTTATTTTTCATCGCTCTTATTTCTAATCTGTGCCTTAGTTTCAGTACGTGCTCCTGTTCAGCCGCCAGGGAAAGGTCCGCCTGCAAAAATGGTACCAGGCCTTCACGCAGAAAGAGAAGAAGAAGATCCAGCGAGAGCTGGTGGCCGCCATTCTAGCCCGACGCTCCAAGATGTGTAACTTTCTCGAGTACAAAGACACGAAAGTCGTATACAAGCGGTCAGTATCGGAATTATTCCGGCACACTATGTATCTCTACTCTGTAATAGGTATGCCAGTCTCTACTTTTGCGTGGCTATCGAACCGGAAGACAACGAACTCATCTCTCTGGAAATAATCCACAGATTTGTAGAACTATTGGACAAATACTTCGGGAGCGTAAGTCACAAGTAGCCTCGTTCCCAGGAAAGCCCCTGGGAACGAGGCTAAAGTCACGATACGCTGTAAAACAAGCAGAGCTAGTAGCTTCCATTTGTATATTATACACAGGTCTGTGAATTGGACATTATATTCAACTATGAAAAGGTACAAGTCCTTATGTTCATGTGCCATAAAGGGAGACTTGTTCTATGTACTGAACTATAGGCTTACTTTATTCTGGATGAGTTGATAGTGGGTGGGGAGATACAGGAGACCAGCAAGAAGAACATTGTTAGAGCTATCACTGCTCAAGACATGCTGCAGGAGGTCAGACTCACCTAGTTAGCTATGTCAACCGTTCTAGCTGTATGTTCATGGCTATGGTGCCACTTAGTCTGAGTGTGTCTGAGTGTGCTTGTAATCATGTATTGTTTTAATGTTAATACTGTACTATTTGTTTTAGTCGGTGTGATAGTATGTTGTGTTCATGTATCGTTTTCATGTTTTATGTCAATTCAGTGCAGAAGTTATTGTGTTAATGACGTGTTCTGTGTGTTCATCTGTGTCAAGCGTTATTCAACGTTTCATAATTAGCAGCGACCCTAGAGCATAATATTCGTTACGTGCACTCATTATGTGCATCAAGTATAATACATTATTTGTCTCAGGAAACCGAGTCTCCGAAAGGGTCTCAATCACTGCTCGAAGAAATGGGTCTGGCGTGAATGGATTAGGAAATCACCTCCCTAAGAAACTCACACATACATATATATATGTACATTCTCTCCACTTATTATAATAGTCTTTTAAAATGTATTAAATCTGGATTTTGATTGAAGAGCAAAGCAGGAAATGAAATGTTTGTACATATGGTATATTCACAGGACATTGTAGGTATCATGGATGTGAAGGAGTTTTTTATTTGGATGTGAGATGAAGTATAGTGGGCTCTATTTTCTGAAGGAGAAGGAGTTACCAGCTAGGTCACTCAATGGTCGTCTCTCTCTTGCTCCTCCGAGTCTAAGAAGCCGTGCCTCTCTCATTTCTTCTCTTGTGAGAGAACCTTCACTCTCACTCCTAGATCCTCTACCTCCTCCACTTCCACCACCGCCGCCACCACCTCCTCCCCCTCCTTCTCCTCCTCCTCTTTCCCGTTCTTCAAATTCTCTTTCTGTTCTCAGTGGCCCAGGCTCAGTGTGATTCCTGCGATGACGAAGTCCTGGTTCCATACTGTTAGAGGTGAATGAAGAGTCATGGTTGAGTCCTTCAAACCCTATTGGTCCAGTCCCAGTCGGCTGATCGTCTTCATTCTGTTCCAGTAGATCTCTATTCCATCCCACCTCTGGGCCTGATACATCATCGGAGGTATAGTCAGGATTGTAGGGAGGTGGTCTGGATGCAGCTGATTGGTCAGTTTCACAGGGTTCTCTCTCGTTATTAGTTGTCTCTGTCTCCTCGGAATTTGAAGTACCTGCCACATCATTTCTTTGTAAACTTCTCCTTATGGCCTCCTGTAGTTCTGCCTCTTCACTCTCTTCATTTTCTCTTCTCCCTGTCAAAAAAAACCAGCAATTTACTCTGAGATGGCTATATACACATATACCATAATATTGCTATCGGGGTAAATCATTTTTGAGGATGAAGCAATTATAAGAGTTTCGCGCAAAAAATTATGGTGGATTATCCACGAGCATCTACAATGGTGTAAGTATAATACCATAGTAGCTTTGTGTTTTTTTGTAAATCTGCGAAAAAAAACGTGAAGAAGTGATGCACCTCGAAAAAAATGATGCTATATGGTACGTATATATACTATGAATATACTATATAGGAGAATGTATGGTGGTTTTATGCTTACCTGATGTTCCTGATGCATATGTGTACGAATGATACTCTCTGGTATCAGATTGGGGTGATTGAGGTGCAGGTCTCTCCTGTCGCCCCTGGTGTAGGTGTCCAGCTCCACCACGACCTGCAGCAAGGCACTCAGTGCATTCAGTGTTACCATAAAAAGGAGAATGTATTGAAAGTTTAGGACAAAGAAAAATATATAATCTGGTGAATATCAGAAGTTAAAAGTGGCTCTTATGAAAAGGCTTAGAATCATATAGGCCAATATGGCAACAGACAAATAGAGCAAACCCCTGTAGTTCATAAGTATTGCATCATCAAACATTCTAGACCTGTCGTTCCTGCTCTGTAGGTGTATGAGTGTGCTCGGCCGTCTCCTCCAGCAGTACCACTGGGCACCAAGTCTATGAGCAAGGGAAAAAGCATCATAAACAATCCAACCCCTATGATGGCTAGTTTGCGGTAAGAATCAGGCAATGGTCCCTCCAGATCTATTGTTGCAAAATAACACAGCGTACCGGTTATCAGAGATAGAGGGATGCTCATAAGCTTCTCCAGTGGTCCGTAAACGTAGGCAAAACCAACCAAGATTCCAGCAAGATGCCCGATAAAGGAGACATGGGGAAATAAAACAGAGATGAGCACAAGTTCGACCCAACAGGCAATTCTCATGGGAACCGGGATGAACCCCATAACTCGAGTCATTCCCGCCGGTTGGATGTGAGTAGTGACCACCTTCAGTGCAAAGAGGACACCAGAGAAACCGACTGCACAAGAGTTTATATATGACCACTGGTCAAGGAGCTCGGCCAAGGCATAGTTCAGCGCAACGTAGAGCAAGTTGGTGGCGACGGAAAAGACGGCCACCATGTAGAAAAAATACCCGCTGCCGAAATGGTTCTCTAACGAGATGGCCTTCCAGATGAAAGACGCCATGTTGTAGTAGAGGTGGAAGTCGGAGGTGTGGTAGAATGAGGCTAGGAGGACGCGGCTCCATTCTCCGCGGAACCACGCTCCTTGAACACTGATGCAGGCTTGTGACATTGAAGGCCAGTTGCGACCAGGTCGGAAGAAAGTTACAAGGTTGAGACCCAGTATTCCGAGTGTAACTGGATAGTAGCCGTTCGAAGTGGACAGAAACTGGAAGAGATGGACCAGCTGCATAGCCAGGAGAACCATTCCTAATCCACCTCCGCCACCGCCACCGAACCCGCGTCTGTATCCTCTCCTTCTACCGAACATGACGAAACAGTAAAGTCTTCGAGTTTTCGGAAAGATTTAGGTTCAAAGTTCAAAGCTGTGTCTTATACGCATGCGCATTGATTTAGGGGTGGGGCTCGTTTCATGGAAACAAACTGCGGAAAAGATACAATGGCTTTTTCTCCAGAATATTCCGAGATTTATACTCCACTAGGACATCTTCCATTTACCGAAGGTATTGTTGATATCTATATCTCCACGAGGATATAAATTTCACACGACATCGCAGGTTACGAGGTAGTTCCTGAGCATGTTACAGTTGGGCTCACACATGCACCTTCGGGAGTTCAGTTGGGCGGCTCGCAGCGATTGGCGGACGCAGCTCTGGCTAGCTGGCGCTGCGCACCCGCCGCCATCTCCTCGTCCATCGCTACCAGTGTATTGAGTCTCAGTACTCGATCTAGCGACGTAGACCTCAAAGAGTTTCTCGTCCAGAGAGGTAAAAGCGATATCTACTCATATTATTTCTATCATTATGGTTGTATACAGGGCGAAATCCACTTCAGGGCCTTCACAAGGCCGCAGCCCAAGGAGATCATATTAGTATAATGCGCATCATGAAGGTTTGAATACAATCAAGACCAGATTAAGCTAGATAGACATCCACATAATACTTTTTCTTCAGCAACAAGGACCAGATGCTCGAATAAACGAGTTGGACGCAAATGGCTGTACGCCTCTAATGTATGCTGTACTAGCCGAGTCCCGTCATGCTATAGAGATGTTACTGAACTTCAGTGCCCGAAGAGAGCAGGTTACAATACAATCCTTATAAAAATAGAAGAAAAGTATTAACTACATTACTAGCTAGAGCTTTTAGGTTAAAAATCTGTCGTAACTAAGCCTAGAGTTAAAAGGCTTTTGACTGTCAATCTTCCATCGAATCGGTGTTCTTGATCACTCAACCTCTGTCATTGAATACATTATTTTCAGGTTGATTCTGAAGGAAGAACAGCTGTTCACTATGCTGCTTTCTACGGGAAGAGCAAGTCACTCAAACTTTTGATTGACACTGCAGCAGACTGGAAATCAGTGTATGTATATAATAAATATGCCATCTATCTTAAAAGGCTTACTTTTTGACTTTGTCAAACAGAGATTTGTATGGGCGTACACCGCTCCACTGGGCCTGCTACAGCAAGAGTACCAAATGTCTTGCTGTCCTCATAAAACACGCACAGTAAGCTGTTTTAAGTCATTACTATAGCTATTATCAATTTGTCACACAGGACCGTGTTTGGTGACATAAATCTCTTTGATAGTGAAGGAATGTCACCTGTTCATTGTGCTGCTCAATTTAATAGGCCAAGGCACATTCAACTACTAGCTGAAGGTCAGCTGAGGACGTGATAGGTACATAATATAGTCACTGTGCATTGTCTGTATGTATAGCTGGGTGTGATTTCACTGCTGTGGATGTTGAGCTCAAAACTGCACTCCACTGGACTGTTGGAAACAAGGACACTGCCTGTGTTCAAGCCATTCTTGAAACATATCCTCCACTACTCAATCGAAAGTGAGCCTCAGTAAATTATAATACAATTTCGATTCACTTGCAACCTATATACTATTACTAGGGACTGTAACGGTAGTACTCTATTGCACTTGGCAGCTTCCAGTGGCTCTATCCACATAGTAGAGTCATTGCTCAACATGGCAGGGTAGGTAGTAGAATAACTACCTCACTAAAATGTCCTCTATGACCGATACTATAATAGAATTGATCTTGATGTGCGGGATAATGCAGAACAAACAGCACTCCACTGCTCTAGTCAGGCTGGGCATGCTGAAATTACACACCTTCTGCTGGCGTTCGGAGCCCTCGATTCCTGCTTTGATTCTCAAGGGTTGGTCCATTACACTACATATTGGTATATAATTTATAATTTCCTTGTTACAGCTATACAGCACTGCATTATGCAGTACAAGGCACCTCGACTGCCACTGTCGAGGCTTTCTCATCTGTAGAGCAACTGTCACATCTATCAGATGCCAATGAAGGGAAAACACCATTGATGCTTGCAGCTCAAAGTGCCAAACATGTCATACTAAAGGCAAACACTCCTCTAAGACTAATGCATACTCATAAAACTTAAACCTGCAGACCTTGCTTCTGAATAGGGCAGTCATAAAGGCCATAAACCAGACAGACACCGATGGCCACACAGGTATATCACCCCACCCTCAATTGGCTACAACACACAATGTAACATACATGCACAATAAATGATTTTGACTTAGTTTTTTTGATTTGGGGGTACCCTGCAAAGCAGGCATCCCCCACTTGAAAAATTCAAAAGATACACCTTCTAGTGCTCTACCATACAAGGCCAGTGTACAGGGCTGGTTTATATACACCAATTCCGACGAATTGGTTGTGGTTTTCTCACACACATTCATGAATATCGTTATCACTCAGCCCTGCATCTGGCATGTGTCTGTGGATCCGAGGAATGCACAGTTGCCCTGTTGTCCTATGGAGCAGACCCAAACCTGCAAGACAGCCTTCTACAGACACCACTAATGATAGCATGTACAGCAGGACAGACTGCCTGTATACATCCAGTAAGGCTAATAACACATAGTTATTCTCCATGATTATTATGTGACTTTCTATACAGCTAATAGCTGGAGGAGCTAATCCACAGTTAGTGGATTCTGAGGGACATACTCCTCTGCTAAAGGCAGTGCTATATGACCAGTCGGGTGCAGTGAAGTCACTGACTTTTGCTGGTGTAAAAATTGATACACAGGACTCTGGAGGAAATACTGCACTACACGTGAGAATAGCCTAAGCTTAGGACTAACAGATTACTAGGAGTCTCTGACTAATAGATGGCAGCTTATAGTGGCAATGAAATGAGTCTTAATATACTGCTTGAGAGTGGAGCCAACCCCGATATCCAGGTAAGTAAAAATAATACCAAAAAATGGTGACTGAATGAGATATACTTTCTATTTTCTCGTACAGGATGTGAATGGATTAAGTGCCCTACACATGGCAGCAATTGAGGGACACAGCCATTGTATAGTACCTCTAGTCAACCACAGAGCTACCATCAACCTTGTTGACTTCACAGAAGAGAGGTAGGTATATACACTCACATCATGATACATTAAGAAATCTTAAAAAATTGCCTGAATTTTTATATAAATCTCTGTTGCTGATGTGTTTAGGTTGACCCCCCTGGACTATGCTGAGAGAAATGGTCACAGTGAGTGTGAGGAAGAACTCAGGGCACATGGAGCAGTGTCTGTTTCCAATATCAGAGATATGGCCGCCATTGCCATACAGACAGCTTATAGAGGATACAGGTATATCGTAATCATAGTGTTATAGATTGATCTTACCATGCAGAGCGAGAAAATTGAGGGAAAATCTTATGGTCCAGAGTAGAGCTGTGACTGTTATAGCAGCTCATGTCAGAATGTTTCTACAACGGAAACGTTTTGCAGAAATGAAAGACAGGCACTATGCGGCTATAAGGATCCAGTCATTTTTCAGGTATGCAAATTCTACTATATAGACATCATTCTTAGTCCACTTAATCCTTTTTCTGTTCTCCAAGAGGGTGGAGGGAGAGAGCACTATTCAAAGTGAAACTGGCAGAAGTTCAGGAGAAGGACAGGAAACAGAAACAAATTGAAGATTTTGCTCAGTTGGTCCAGAGATACCAGGACACACTGATCCCCTTCCCAACAAACACCCTACCAGGTTCGCCCCTTTAGTGAAATATAAACCACTTTGAAATTTATGTTGTGTGTTATAGAAGTGAAGGTAGTCGGGAGAGAAAACTGTGTCAGGGAGAGATGGGCTCGTCTCGAGGCAGCCATGAAGTCTAGAGAGATTTACCAGGAGAAACAGAAATGCTGGAATTCATTTCGCCAGGCCGAGGCACAGAGGAGGAAAGAAAAGGCTCGCCAGGAGGAATTTGACCGACTGGCTGCTATAGTATCCAGTAGCAGAACCAGGAGAGAGTACACTCGGTTGAAATTCCATCAGAGTCTCTCTGTCCGTTCTCACCACCATGCTGCTATTATCATCCAGAGGGCATTCCATAAGATTAAAACTCGAAGATGGTGGCAGGAGAGGGTGCAGGCCAGGGTTGAGTCACAGAAGAAAAAGAGGGAGCACAGAGCTGCTATTGTAATCCAGCGTGCTTGGCGTGTCTACTGGAAGTATAAGATATACATGGCCACCCATTTCCGGAAAATATACACTAGTCCTGTAGTTGCCTTACCCAATCCTTTTTCTCCACTATCATCGAGTGAACCTTCATATAAAAGAAGCATATCTATCACAGGTATATGTAGAAAGGTTAATAATCGGTGACCAAGATACTCTACTTCTGCAGGAAATCCCCGGCGCAAGATGCACTTAACTCTACAAGGAGGATTTAAAGTTCCAAGGCCTGTCTTCAAGGGTGCTGAGTCTCTCCGCCTCCAAACTCCACAAACTTCCCGTCTTCGCCCACTTAATCCTTTCCCTCAATTTCCATTTCCCAAGACCAAGAGAAGCTCGACTTCTCCTGCCATTAGTTTCCCCACTAAACCACACACCAAGACAAACCCTGACACAATGGCTCTTCCGGAACTTTTGTCTAGAGTTTCTCTGCAGAAGAAGACGAAATCTGTCACACATACATCTCAAACTTCATTTAGACTACCACAAATTGTACCGCATTAAACTCTCATTAGCCTGTGATTAGAGTTTGTTTACTTCCTTTCATTTTTGGTTCATACCGCAATTTAAGAAGGAGGCGGGGTTGATAATAGTTTCTGCACAATTATGCACTTTCCGAACAACACGTGTAGACCAGCTACCTACGTATTTTGCAGAATCGAAATTCCGTCCAAGTATGATGGCGACTTGTACTAGAACACGGAGAATGGGTCCGTCTCGCAGTTGCGGAATCACGTTAGCAGTGATCGCTGTTGTAGTCGAGTTTCTTCCCGGTGCCGTCGGGGAGTCTTCGCCTGATATTGTATGCTCGTCTGGTAGCGGGAGAGGAGAATGTATACCGACATATAGCAACTGCATCTCTCATGAACCGGTTAGTGGAGGAGGTGACTGGTATTGACAGATGGTACTAATCTTTAGTTCTGATCCTCTTAACTTCATCTTCTAAACTAAAGAATACTCTATACCTGCCTACTATCTATATAATTTTCTGCATGTTTTTTTCCATTCTCTTTGCAGGACTGCCAAAGAAATACAGGTTCGTATCTATAAAGCGGTGTAGACTCGTTATGGTTTTATCTGTCGGTAAAGATGCTCCCAGTCTCTACCACAGAGCTCCCAAATTGGTCGAGAAGTGGTCTGAACTTTGGGAAGTTCTTAATTTTCATGTTTTACACCTCCCCCAGCTTTTCTTTTCAAAATCCCACCAAACTAGTATATTCAGTATCAGATTATAATAGAAACTCACATGACCTAATTCTCTCTCTCTATCTGCAGTTGATCCAGCTTCCCTATACAATTCCAGTAAGTCCCAAACTTCTACTTAAAAATGCTATTTTAGAAAAATATTCATTGATATATTAGGTTATACAGAGTATCCAGGTACTAAAGACTGCATTCGAAGCACGATGCGGAGTACTAGTTCAACTCCGACACAAACTATCGCCCAAAACCTGACCGTCATATTTTATCCCATAGGACAATCTAAGAAGTTTAACCTTTATGTCTCATGGAATGCCACTAACACTGACAGTGAGGCTACGAGATAATAATAATATAGGCTTATTTCAAAGATATTTTCTAACAACAATTACAGGCAATATTACAGGATTCTATATCTGGAACTACAAGTGCAGCAGTAGCCCTTGCAATTTCCCGAACAACAACAAATTTCCGTCATTTGAAAGGGGACAGCACGAATGCCTCCCAGTCAGAGACCCAGTAAGCCACACTGCCTATACAATCCTGATATAATATAATAGTTATTCTCTTATCTGTTGTAGAGTGTTCGAAGTGTATTGTTTGATGGAGCTGCTCATAAAACAGAACTATTGAATTGTAAGGACGAGCTGTGGTATACTGCTGAGCGATGCACCGCTTCACATTTCATGACAGTCATGGTTAGTTCATTCCTAAGGGTCTCATGGCCTATCTGTAACTTATACCCCCAAGTCATACCTCCTAGACTTAAATGAGGACTGTGCCTTTTATACAGTAATACATTTTTCTTTGTGCATATGCAGGTTGTGCCTTGGCCTCCCTTGCCGGATATCCAATTTTCAGATCTCTTGACCTCATCTAGTCTCACAGTGGCCTGGAGTAATCTCGACTGGTGCTGGCCAACTCTCTATAGCTCCAACTGCGCCGGGCCAGGTCAGTTATAACAGCAGGGCTAAGTAGTATGGCACAGGTTGCATGTATTTACATCCGAAAACCATGTGTTTGTTGCCGTTTCTCTCCTTTTCCCGTGAAAATGTGTGTGTGTGTTTGGCACTCCCAACTAGACCCAGGTACCAATCAATCTCTTGTGTTTTTGCCACAACCGCCGACTGCCACTTTCACTTCGTCACAACATAGTATTCTGACACCCTTCCTCAAATTCTACCCTTATCCTCTGTTATTATCATTCTTCCAGTATTTATCCAGCCAGTGGAAGAGTTTAACCTGACAGCAACTGTGACTGCAGAAGGGGAGGAGATGCAGGTCCATGTGAACTGGGGGTGTACTCCGGGTGACGTGGAATATATTGTAACCATCACTGATCCAGTCATCAGCACAGTTCCAAACTGCACCAGCCCCGGCCTCAACCCGCCTTGCTTTGTGGCCAGAAACACAGTACGTATGATCATACGAAGATTCATGTACTGCATAATATGCATATATTATTTTTACTATCACAGACTCATGTGAGCATAGAAGGACTGGCAATAAAAGAATACAGCATAAGTGTAAGTCGAGGAGGAGGAAATCTTTGTATATATAACAGAACTTCTCTGAATGAGTATATCATACTTTGGTTTTAAGAGAGCTGGGTTACCTTATCTACTGTGCTCCTTATCAGAGCATTGGTTGTAGTACTATTTGTCTGCTTGTATAGGTTCAAGTGGTCCCTAGATGCAGTGGTACCAGCTTTGCCAAACACTTTATTGGCTGTCGATCAGAAGAGTGCTGTGGAGCCAAGAGAATTGCTATAGGTCAGACATCTCTTCACCATTAGAACCTCTTAGGCACACATTGCTCTCTATGATATAACAGAGGTTCTTGGTAACACAGCAAGCATTTTATCTGCTATTGTGTATATATGCCTTTACTCAGAGTTGACTAAAGGGAGTAAGACTTATCTCCCACTATTTGGAGTACTGCCTGGCTATATACACTTAGCTACACCCTATCTGATCTCTGCCTGTCTGCTATATCTGTGGCCAGCTTTGATGCTTTGGTGAATTTGTGAGTGAGCTATCTACTACAAAGAACAGCTTGGCTAAGCTGAGGAAACAAGTCTATAGTTCCTGGGTAGTAGAGAACCCACAGTCACTCTGTCTGTCAGAGCAATGGGAGTACTTAGCTAGTAGTTTAAATTCTTGGTATAGTGAGTTGCTAATATTATGTTCTGCAGAGAGTGTGCATTCTGTGGGCCCTGTGAGTTCAGAGTTGGCTGTAGTCCGGTCATCTTGTTCACATTCGAGATTGCATCCATTCAAGACATCATCCCAGTCTTCAACTAAAACACTTCCTCATTGTGAGTTTAAGAAAGAAGATTTAAATGATCATGTGGCTTTGCATGTAGAAAATATGTAGATACAGTTGGTCACCTATCATGCTATAATCTTTAAACTATCTCATGTGAGCTCAGCCCCTAGTGATACTCCCTTAGTTATTGTAAGGATGACACACTCTATTGTGTCAGTATATACATGCTATCATTCTATGCATTCTTACGTCCCACTCATACTATACAGCAGTGTCTATTACACCGAGTGGGACTGTGACACCACCACATGAGAAACAGAGAAAAACAGGTAACTACGTCAGTAGAACCCAACTTAATAGACACCTCTCTATAGCGGACACCTCGATATAAAGGACAAAGTTCTGTATCCTAACTTACCACTGATCTATACATCATAACTCCTCCAGAATGGACATCCTGCTATAATGGACAAACATTTTGGCCCCAAACTTGTCCATTATAGAGAAGTTCCACTGTAATGCAGTGAACACCTTCAGTACTATACAAACCAACTTTCATTGTAATTCAATTAGGAGCCTCAGCGATAGGTTCTACTGTGTGATTATTTCCTCTGTGCAGATATAAAAAGTATTGGTAGAACTGGTAAAGCCATTATTGGAGCAGTGTTGGTCGTCATTATAGCAATATTCCTCGTCACCATCGCAACCTTCCTGGTTTATAGCTTCACGCAGAGACGATTCAAAACAGGTAGTAGCTTACACTCCAGTTCCTCGCTCTCGGAGAGTCTTCAAACTCTCGAGAGAGGTGAAGAGGGAAATGGGTATCACACCGAAGAAGACCTACCTTCTTATACTCCAGCCTTGAGAGGAGGAGAGGAAGATTCTGATATGATGACGTCATCTCTAGAGTCACCCGAGGGGAGTGGGTCTCAGAAAACCATTGAAGTCAGCTCGATGGCCGACGGAAGCGAAACCATGACTTATTCTTCTGAATTGGAGAAAATCAGCGGCGTGAGTGTGTCGTTGGACGACGATGCTTTTGAGATTTCTTCTCTTTGGTCAAGAGGCAGAGGAGGTGAAGGAGGCGGAGGAAGTAGAGGAGGAAGAGTAGAAGGAGAAGAAGAAGCTGGAGAGAAAGTGGATTTGTCTAAAACAAACGGAGATCTTGGAAGCAAGAGAGTAGATGTTTTGAACAAGAGACTACAGAGAACGAGGTCTGAATCTGTCCAAACAAAATCGGTCATAAATGGATCAGTTTCGTCGCCAAGAAAGAGACCTCACAGTCTGTCCAGCTCCCAGGCCACTCAGGGGGGTAGCCCCTGTCTATCGGCGCTAATAATCTATTCTAAAGCCAGTCCAGATCTTGAACAGCGAACAATTCAACAACTTCTCGTCAGTGATTTGACTGGGTATAACATCCGCACTGTTTCCCAGGACACTTCGACACCCCGAGAGTCACCTGCATCTTGGCTTGTGGCCCAAATGAGAGAAGTCTCCGCAGTTTTCTGTGTCTGCAACAAGGCGTTCGATAACGAGTGGGAGAATCATAACGACGGGTACTCCAGTCTCGTGCCTGTTTTCAAACAGTTCTGCCACGGCTTGGTGACACCGTCTTATGGCAAAAACCAAGCTCTGCAAGAGAAGATAGCTATTGTTCTTTCCCGGGAATCAGACCTCCAATACGTACCCACTTACCTCAACTCCCGACCGAAATTCCGTCTCGATCCTGACGACCTTATCCAGATGGCCCGATTTGTCGCCGGCCTGCCTGAATATCAATGCGACAACTAACAAAATCACTACACACTCACACACCCTGTGATAATCACATTCAAAAATTCACCATTTAAAAAACAATAAAAAATTATTTATAACTTTCACTTTTATGCCATCTTTCACACAAACAAAATACATACTATTATAAATAAATAAAAATTTCTATATTAAATTATTTCACAGTTTGTGTGGTTTAGCATATTATAATAATTTTTAAATAAGTTTCTGTCCTGCTAAACGTTATACCCGATTGTATCCCAGAAGTTGCATATATCTGTCTGATAACCAGTGATTACCTAATACAGATAGGGGGTGCCCCTTTAATTAGTGTAATTGGTGACGGGTATTATGTAATCTTACGTCACTTCCTGGAGCACGGAATCTCATGAGTTTCCCATTCTGTGTTCCATCGTATCTTGGCCACTCCAGCAGCTTTTGAGCAAGAATGAATAACGCAAAATTAAACACTTTCTCTCTCAGAATTTCACGCCACGGATCATCAGTTATAGAGCAAGTGCACATCAAAAGCAAGGCAAGTGCACAACAACATTAAACATCATCAAGAACAGTTCTTTTCCAATGGTAAAAGAACTGCTCTGGATATGATGGACATAAAAGAAAAAACTATATACCCTGCATAAGATAACACTCACTCGCGGTGCGTCATTTCCTTGCAGTCCATTTGGATCGGCGTGGTGGGCAAAGTTGGTCCAGTAGGTAACCATATTGTCGGCCAATTCCAGCTCTGAGGGTGAGTACTTATAACCAGCCATAGTGGCTGTGTGAAACACAAACGGCAACTCCACCCCGTGACCTACATGAATCATTTATAGCGCAGAAACATCAGACAACACAAGTGCACAACAAACAATGCAATACCACCCAGGATTAGCTATACATACAGTGGAACCTTGTTAATAATGAACACTGTTTATACTCTAGAAGTGCTCACATGATTCCCGTGCAAGTGCTTACACGCTAATATAATACTTCTATAAGAAGAATGAATGTGCTCACATGAGTGTCCATCACAGAAGGTAAAATTTGGCCCCCAGCTAGCAAAGGTGATGGAGTGATTGAAGACATAGGTCCAAGTAGGAGCTGCTGTCTCGTTCAGAAATCCTCGGATTGCGTAGCGGTTTGGACAGGTGAATGTATAGTCAGTTCCAGCCACCTTTAGTATTGCACATTAGGTAGTTAGTTCAGAGACCTCTCTGATGTAACTCTCTATATATATACCACTGGACTTACCGCTGCTTGTACTCTGCCATCTTGACCACTCTCAGGTGGTGGATAGTGTTTATAGACAGTGGGGAAATGGGTCGGAAAGAGAGCCAGCAGTACTGCATCATATTCCTCTCTCTATTAGTACACACAATAATGATCTATAGCCATGCCATACCAAACAATTATGATCTGTATATTCCAGCCTTGTCTCACTAGATGGATGTTTAATGTTATATTTGGCTCGCACTACATGAGCGGCAGTGGCGACTACACTCAGCGCATGGCTACACACACTCGCTTCTCCTTCAAACTTTTCATTGACATGATACTATAGTCTGAAGGTGCAGAATTGTGTAGCTAGAAATATTCCTGGATGCAAAAGCAACCAGATATAGTGGAAAAAACGCTTTGAAATGACGCAATTTAGTACCAATTTAGTAACATATTCAAATTGTATACCAACTGACCGATAAAGGATCGGGAAAGGCTTGGTAAATGAAGAAGACTGTCTCCTGTGAAACTGTCCCCTGTGGAAATCCAAAAATAGAACGGATGATGTAATGTCTAAATATAGAACTCACAATGATGGTTGGTATTTCAGCCGCCTCTCCTCTGGCCATTAGGTTAAAAGGTTGATTGAAAATCTGAAACAAATGTCAAATGATTGTCACATGATCCACAAGAGTATCATGTGATTGTCATTTGACCAAGAAATGCTTACATCGTAGTCGTCTATGGTTGGAGTCCACTGCATAAAGAGCTCTAGAAGACTACAATAGAAAATGTTAAGTTTTATCTCATAAGAGACACTCTTGATATATGGGCAACCTCTCTATAAAGGACAAGCTCTGCCAAAGTGTCCCTTGCTCGGAGGTTCCACTGTGTCATTTAAAGAACTAACTGGAAAGGGTCGATGACTTTAGAGAGCAGTGAATCTTCTACAGCAGCTATTTCTGTGATGTTCTGTGTAGTAGAGAGTATATAGCACACATGTGAAAGTATAGTGGTAATAGAAGTTTTAACATACTAAAGAAAATAGACTATTATCTATTACATATGCCGTTCAGATTGTATAGTATACCTAGAGAAAGTCAGAGATATATTTCATGTCACATAAGATCATAGAATAATGAGGCACATTATATATGTAATATTATGTAAATTACCTTAGAGAAAAGGCAAGACATGTCTTTTTCACCACAACCTGTAAGTATACGAAATAGCACATGAAGAGAGTTGCTGACTCTCTTACTCTGTTCAACAATTGCCATCTAAGTGGCGAGGTGGCTACCATTGTATATATAATAATCTGTTAGTTAGGCAAGAGGACGATGAAAGGTGAAAATGAAAAGAGAAAAAATGCGATATACCTGTGTGTGTATCACAAACAATGCATTTTTACCTACTACGTACCTAGTTCATGTGCGAAGTCTTCTCCAAGTCTTAGAGCGTGTTTTCTATCCTTGAGAGTGATTTCAAACGGTTCACTCTCCATGATTGCCTTGTTGAAGAGTCCACTGCTTCTCACCGTCGTCATGTGCAACGCCACGGAAACGGCCCCCGCACTTTGACCCCACAGTGTGACCTGTCCCGGGTCGCCGCCAAATGCAGCAATGTTTTCCTGAACCCAGTGCAGGGCGAGGCGTTGGTCCTATAAACCGCGAAACCAGAACAATAATATACACTAAACTACAAAATCGTTTTAATTCCAGTTAAATCACACAATAAGAGCTAAATTAAAACATGTTACTAAAGATAGAACAAACCAACATAATACAGTGAAACAATGTAATTTTGACTAAATTTGACAGTAAGTAATTATTATAGATTAAAAATTCAAACCTTAAAACCAAAGTTCCCTTTGATGGCATCGTCATCATCATCTTCTCCAAAGACGAGAAAACCGACTGCTCCGAGACGATAGTTCATGGTCACTACAACGGTATTGCTAGTATTGGCAATATACTGTCCATCATAGAGTACACCTCCGGAATACCCCTACAGGACAAATAGAAATGGAAAGTTTTTAATGCTAGGGCTAGTCAAAGTTACAAAGGCTAAGTTTATAAAGGCTAATATAGATAGATTCATTTATATAAAGTGCAAATTTTGTCTCCTTACCCTCAAAAAGTTTCCTCCATGAATAAATACCATAACTGGAAGTTTAGAGTCAGCCTACACTCAATAAGGAAAGAGACAAACATACACGACCATTTGTATTATTATGAAGTACTATTGTAAACATATACACTGTTGTGTAAGCTGAATATAAAAGTCATCTATAGAGAAGTTCTCAAGGGGTATATATATATATATATGTTGAATACTAAAACATGGACTGTCCTTTGTAAAGAGATGTTATATAGTATCTCAGAGTGTATATAACCATTGCTGCACTATATACGGGCTGTCCCTTGTAGAGAGGTTGTTATTATATCTCAGTGTATGTTATAACCATTGCCGGATGTTGCACATTGAATACGGGCTGTCCCTTGTAGAGAGGTTGTTCCCAAATGAAAGGTTTTCTTACAAGAGGTCTTACACAATGTATGGTAATACCTGGGCGGTGAGAGGAGTAAACACATTAAGATAAAGACAGTCTTCCGATATTAGCTTGGGACAGAGGAGAACTGGTAGAGGAAGATCACACGGAACACTCTGTGGACAGCCTGGAGGATCCTGCAATGTGTCCAGGACACCTTCCCAGGGAGATGGTGGTCTTCATTATTTGAGACAAGTCATAATTTTTAAATAAATAGGTAAATTTTTCTTACACGGAATCTTTCCATCTGTACTGGTTGACAGGTGGCCGAGCGTAAGGAACCGAAGTAAAGACCTTAAAGGAAGTGTAGCAGTATATAAGGGCTAAATTTAGTAGATGTTACTAAAAAATAGAACAAACTAATCAAGAACAATGGGATATGTGAAAGAATGCAATTTTGTTCCACTTGTAGTAAAATAGCCTTTATATACTGCTACACTTCTTTAAAGCACATATTATACCAACACATAAAACCTCTTGTTGATAGCTATTGGCTATTTTACCTGTGCTTTATCCGTATACTTTCCCTGAATCTGAAAAAAGGAGAATGCTAGAGGCTGGTTGCATGTTTGGTCCACTTACCTTTCCGTACAACGTAGCTACGATAGGACCGTCAGCAGCTAGAGCACTACAGAGGCTACATGCCAGCACCAGCAGGACTTCCATCGCGGACCGTTCTTTCTGCCTCTGGTTTCTTTCTCCAGATGCTCTGTCACGTGAAGCCCGAGCTCCACCCTCTTTTTCGCTGCTCGCAGTTAACGCATGCGCATAAAACCCGACACACTTCCAAGCCCCGCCCACCCAAACACTATATCGGATCCAGCAAGAGCTAAAATGGAGGACTTGATGACAGAAAAGTGGGAAGAAATACAGGATGATGCTCTCGCTCTATTGCGAGATCTGATCCGAATAGACACACAAAACTTCGAAGAGGCTGGCGGAACCGAAACGGCGGCAGTAGAACTGCTGCAGAAGATATTCGATAGAGCCGGTATCCCTTACGACGTAGTCGAGCCGAAACCAGGCCGCGGGAACATCGTTGCCCGTTTGAAAGGGGACGGGTCGTCGGGAAAAGGGCCCCTCTTGTTGAGCGCTCACCTGGACACGGTTCACGCGCCGAAGGAAAACTGGGCAGCAGAGGGATGGAAACACGATCCTTACGCTGCTGATATAGACGAAGAAGATGGCTGCGTCTACGGTCGGGGAGCCATCGATATGAAGCATATGGCAGCACAATCTGTAGCTCTTCTCTGCTTTATAAAGAAGGCGGGTATAAGGCTCGGTCGGGATCTAATCTTTGCCGGCCTTGCGGACGAAGAACGCACTGACTCTGCATACGGAGTAAAATACCTAATTGAAAATCGCCCCGAGTTGATAGAAGCTGACGTCGTGTTTAACGAAGTCGGCGGGTTTTCCATGTATATTGAAAAAAAAGAGGCTTTCCCGATTCAATTCGCCGAGAAAGGCTCCACAAAACTCCAGCTGACTGTGAGAGGTGAAGGCGGTCATGCTTCAGTACACAATCACCAAAACCCTCTAGCCAAAGTCGGAATGCTTGCACACAAGTTAACGCACAATCGTCTACCAGTTAGGGTCAATGCTGTCAATAGTGCATCAATTAACTGCATCGCCAATGTTCTTCCATTTCCAAAATCATTTGTTTTCCGTCGACTTCTCTCACCAACATTCACGGACGTCATCCTCAATCATTTGTTTAACGAAGAACAAGTCAACATTTTCTCTCCTCTCATGCGCAACACAGCCACTCCCACAATCATTGGAGGAGGTGACAAACCGAACCAGATCCCCCAAACTGCATGGATGACCCTCAACCTTCGTGCCCTCCCCGGATGCACCGCCGACGACATCATTGAAGAAATAAAGGATCTGATTGGACGGGAAAAATTCGAATCCGGTCACGACCCCGAGTCTGGTGAAACCGTGCCACCGGAAGTAACACTAGAAATTTCCGAGACACGAGATGGAGTCAGTGAAGACCTGGCGTCTCCCTCCTGCACAGAAGTATTAGCAGTCATATCAAAAACCATAGCTCGACATGCCAGCGGTGCTCCCATTATACCCACTATGATCCCCGGCTCAACTGACTCGGCCTTATATACCCAACACCCTACAAAAAGGCCGCTCTGTCTGGGATTCACTCCAATCAGACTCCCGCCCGGGATCAAGTTTGGTAAATTGTTTCACGGAGTCAACGAACGTATCCCCGTGGACGGATTTAAATGGGGCGTACGAGTACTCGGAGAAGTTGTATTTGAACTCTGCAGTGCCACTTTTGAATAGTAACCAAAACACAGCACACAAGTCACCCATAAAATATCTATTAGAACGACATATACTATCTAGTATAATTATATATACTATCAATTATTATTACAGCGACTTATTTAGTGTGTAGTAAAGAGGGTGTGAGGGTGTAGCTCCGAGTAAAGGTTAAATAATTAGTACAAGTGGAACGATATTATATAATTGTTCCTTGATTGGTTTGTTCTATAAATTTAGCCTTTAGAATTATTGCAATCTACACTCCCTTTAATCACCCATTGTTTTGTCACAAAAGATCACATTTCAAGAGAAAAGTATTCACATGATAGTAGGGGCGAAAGACAGTGGACAGTAATATAGAATATAATAGTATTATTATACACATCTGTACAGAGAGAGAGAGAGAGAGAGAGAGACTAGAATCCAGCAAAATAACATGTGATGTAATACCATAGTAGTATAAGCAACCTGGGGTGGAGATGGGTATGTACCTGACCTTTGTAAGGCAGGTGGTTTGGAAAGGAGTTCGCTGTACATTTGATAACGGACAACAGATATGTATATACAAAACAGGTCGTGGAAGAGGAGGAGGAGGAGGAGGAGGAGGAAGAAAGAGAGAGAGTGTTAGAAGTGCTAAGTCCTCTGTTTGTTGTGAAGCGATGTGATTAGTGAAGAACGTTTGTTAGTCGAATATTTAGTGAGTAGCTCTAGTACTGTTGATTTGTGATCCAACAACTGAAAAACAATGATACAAACTATGACAATAGACTCCATTCAAATAATACTATATATATATGTAACGCTATAAAGTGGTTGTATAAGTTTCTTTTACTGAGACCAAAATACTATATATTAACATTTTATTGGTCACTTAAGGGAGTATTGCATGTATATACCGTACACTATATAAACAATATACATTTTAAAAGTGAACTCTGTTGCCATCTCCAGTAAAATTAATATGTGGCTATATATAAGCATTAATAAAATCTAAATTGAGCAATATACAGATTATAGGGAGGGAAAGATCTATACACGAAGTGTAGTGTTTTTATACATATGTACCTTTATCATTTTGTTTCTGGTGGTCTCAATATGAGAGATGATTCTACTTGATCTAGCCACGTTTCCCTGTAACCAATCAATACACCACACACACTTTGATAAACATCTACAAAATTAACAACCCTATAACAACTTATGTGTTAATTACTAACAAATCACTTGTATCAATTAACAAGGAAATTACAAGGAATTTACAAGAGGAACAAGAGGTGACTAGGCTTCAAGTCTGACACCATTAAATGGACAAACCAAATTTCAAGAGAAATACGATTATAGAGGATCTATGCAAAAAAACTTGAAGAGCTGCTTTAAAGTTTGAGTGACTGCTCTAAAGTTTGAGTTGCAGCAGAAAATATAGAACACTTCTATGATTGCTTTTAAACACACATTTGTCGAGTTCCTCCCAACCAGAGGTTAATTACCTTGATAATCTCATCCAATCCTTGTATTATTTCTGATGGTACTGGACAGGTAGCACATTGTGAGAGATTTGAAATGCTACTCTCCACCTTTTCCATAGTCTCTAGTATATCTCTCTCTCCTTGCAGCTAATTAGGATTAAAAAGATGAATTTTTAATAATCACAGAAGAAGAATACGAAGAAGAATAGGAGTAGTATAGGAAGAGGAGAATATTACCATTTCTTCGAGTTGGGGGTCCAGGCGGTGTAGTTTCCATCCTGTAGCTCTAGCAGCTGCTGTCTTCTCATTTGAAATACTAGAAGCAGTTACTGTCTCATGCTCTGCACACATGAAATACATTAACCGACAATACCCAGGGTTTCTGACTACACCAGTCGGCTTCAGCCGCCACTCGGGATTGCTATATTTGCTACTAAACTGATTTTACCATATCTCTCTCCATGATGCTCAGCATGGTAAAATATGTAATTCATTGACTGAGCTTATAACTATTATGTTAGTGAAAATTGAAAGTTCAGTGCTACACAGAATAAATATTCATAATACAAATGACTGAGGATGGATGTAGTGGTGGTGGCCAAGAATCTCAAGTGGTCAAGTTAGTGTAAGTAGAACCTAGTACTGTATATACCTACCTATATGTTTGATGTCAGCATGTCTCTTGAAGTGATTGTGAACCACACGATGGTGGGTGCGGTGTAGACCATTGATGGGCCACTGCGGTTGCCGCAGCTGTGATAAATACTGGACTTCCGCCTTTTCTCCACCTCCCCCACCTCCTACCTCGGGGGACACTGAGGGACCAGCTAAAACGGAAGTAGTGAAAAGGATAGTTTCTTGAGAATGGAATACAGTTGAGATCAGGAAATGTGTCCGCTATAGCAGGGTGTCCATTCTGGTGGGGCTAAGACATACATACGCATAGATCTGTAGTAAACAGTCATACAATATGCTCTCAAATTCCAAAACATAATGTGGACAACTCTTTGGTTGAAATTTCCCAAATATGCATGTAAGAATAAATCAGATTTTCACGCCTGCATGATTGGATAAATTTTCAGGTTAGGACCAGCTCACAAAAAAAGAATTTTTCACCACACAAATATTTCCCACTATATGGTATAACTCACAGCTGTCCTCCTTCTGATTGGAAAAATTCTCTGATCTCCCACGATTTCTTGTTGCCATGGAAACTGTTGAACCGTGGTGACAAGGGGAGGCGTGGTCAGTATCCATCACCATGGCAACATCAGTTCTTATATTGTTTGGTACATTAGTAGCATATTGATCATCAGTAGCAATTCTAAATAAATTTAAAACATTTCTTTCAAAAAATCATTTGAAAGTTGAGTAATTGAAACTTACACATCTTGTTTCCGCCTCTTCTTGCGCGGAGACGGAATGACCTCGTTAGTAGTGGGCGGGGCCAGATCAGTTTGGCCTGCAGGCGCGACGTGATTGGTCAGATGGTCAGAGTGGGAAGAAACGGAAGGGGAGAGAGGGTGAGAGACTCCGCCATCGGATCGCGGACCAGGAGAACCAGTGACCGAAGACCTGAAGAAAGTGTATATAATTGAATTCCAATTATCAGTGATGACAGGGACTTACCCAAATGGAACCTTGTTGAAGTTTGGACTACCAGTCCAGCCACTGTGTAAAGCAGAAATCAATATAATGCTATTTGCTCTTAAAGTATCAAAACGTATAACAAACTTTTATGGAAAAAATTGCTTACGTGTGCATATATAGTATATAGCACGTACATCGTGAAACAAATTATTTGGTTTAGTTGTGTATAATATAGGATAGGTTAATGTACCTTTCATGAGGTCTTTTCCTAATAATTCCTGGTCTTCTACTGGGAGATAGACTTGACGACATTGGAGATCCAGTCACAGAGAGGGGAAGAGAGTTGGATTGATTACCACCTCCTGCAGTCGAGGTGACAGAGGAAAGAGATGAAGAGGAGGAAGAGGAGGATGAGGATATGACTGTTGTAGAGAGAGCAGATTGCTGTTGGACAACTGCAGCTGCAGCAGCTAACTGGCCAAATGTCTCAGACCCAGAGAGAGAAAGTTTCCCAACCGGACTGAAATTTTGCACCGTTTGTGGAGACCCGCCACCTCCTCCTCCACCTCCTCCGACGAGATGTAGAGTAGTCGGATGAGTTGGACCAGGAGGAGGAGGAGGGAGGGAAGAGGAATCGGTCCCGTACTCCGATTTCCCTCGCGGCCCTCTATAAGAATGAGGAGGAGGAGGCTGAGGAGGCTGGTGAGCAGGAGGTAGAGACTGAGGCTGAGAGTTTGCAGGATATCCGCTGTTGGGTTGGTTACTGGAGATAGCGGCAATATGTCGACCAGTGAGACCAGGATTACTGATAATTGGAATAACACTGGACATCTCAGTAGAATTACTTCTCTCTCTATGACCACCTATACATATAATAAAACAATACATTCTTATAAATACAATATCCTCTATACTTTCAACCAAGATCATACTAGTGATACAAATTCAAAAAAATCTTCACTAAATGTCATTTTAGATAGTCTCTAAATAGAGAGAACTCTCTATTTTCATCTTTAAAACTAAAGTGAACTCTCAGTTTTCATCTTTAAAACTAAAACGAACTCTCTATTTTCATCTTTAAAACTAAAGCGAACTCTCAGTTTTCATCTTTAAAACTAAAGCGAACTCTCTATTTTCATCTTTAAAACTATAGTATTTCAACCACCACTAAGTTGAATGAGGGTATACAAAAATACTAAAACACAATATGCAACACAAAAATCATACAGCCTCTGGCTTAGAATATGCCTAATGCATATAAGCTACATGCAGTGTTCTAATGTGGATGGAGTCATATATAATAAGTTTTACTGGTATATACCTTGATAAGGAGAGGGAACTCCCTGAGGTGAGTTCAGCTGTTGATTAACTGATGATGATCCAGACGATGGTTGACTTGGTCTATAGCAAACACAAACAAGGTATGTATTATACCCTAATTATCTTGTCCTTTACAGAGGGGTTTATGTCGAATTGTGTCCTTTATTCAGAGAGTAATAATACAGTGGAACCTCTCTATAATGGACTACTTGGCAGGGTGTCCATTCTAGAGGGTACATATTTTGATCGTAGTAAGTTGGGACACAGAAATTTGTCTGTTATATTGAGGTGTCTGCTATGGAGGGGTCTCCATTAAGCAGGGTTCCACTGTATATACATGTAATACATATGTACACTATTATCTGATAAGTGAGTGATAGTGTATGGTACATACTACTTACCTATCTAATCTTGTGTCTGTATGATCTGCTGCAAATGTAAATATGAAGAAAATACAATCATATACATTGTATATTACATTCAGGTAAATCGTTGTTGAAATATTGGGCAAAAACCTACATACATATTACTACTAAAAATTTTATAATGCTTTTTGGACTATTACGCACATGTAAGCTGTATATACGGCAGCTTAGTTAATGCAAAATTCAATTTTTTAGATCTCATATTAGGGGAAAGTCGAGAAAGAGCTGACCATTTGGGGTTGGCTGGGCTGTTGTAGTGGCGTGAGAATAAGCTTCAGTCTGTGTTTGAGGTGACGGCATTCCACTGGATCCTGTATCTCCACTGGCTGAACGCTCCCTCAGAACTACATGTACAATAACAACAGTAGTATACACAGAACCTCAACTATAACACAGCTATAGTAGTTGCTGTATATACCAGGTGAAAGGTAAACACAGATGGAATATTGAAAAATGCAAAGCCATCCAGTTCATTTCAAAGAAAAGAATTTTCCTAGACGAGAATTGAACCTATTCAAAACCCAGTGCTCCATTAACTGAGCTACACTGGTCTATATACCTGAAGGTCCGTGTCGACTGCTTGTAGATACATGCTGTCCTGGAGAATAAGGTCGGACTCCACCTTTTCCTCCTCCTACGCCACCACTCTCCCTCTGAGATGAAGAAACTACCGAAGGATTTGGAGCCAGTAGCTCGGTCAATGTGCTGCTGCTCTGGTGTACATGGCCGGGTGCACCAACGAGGGACCCGCCTCCCGGTAGCATGGCTGGATAGGCAGCTACGGGTATCACATGACCCTGAATAGCAGGATGAGTGATAAAGACAGGTTCGGGGTTTGTTCTCTGTTGCGGTGGTTGCTGTTTGCCGACTAACGGAGGGTAGGGTTGAGACGAGGGAGTCCCAGAGTGCACCGAAACTGTGGAAACGCCGTGAGAATGGGGACGATGGTGAACATGGTGCTGGTGGAAAGGTGGCAGCGGTGGCCGGCTCTGAGAAGACAAAGGCTGTTTGATGACCGACGAGCCTGAAGGAAAGCCGTGTGCCGCTGCTGCTGCGGGAGTCTGCTGCTGGGTGGACAGAGGAGAAGCTGGTGAGATCCCAGTAGCCCCAATAGAAGTTGAAACTCCAGCGGATTTATTAGCCGAGGTCGCAACAGAGCCTGAAGCGGTCCCAACTCCTTTACTAGTAGAAGGAGGAGTATGAGGTAGGGTCTTCATATAGGTTCCGACACCAATTTTTGAGCCGTGACCAGCTTGAACTGGAGTTGGTTTTGCAATATTTCCCGAACTCACAGACGGAGGACGCTTATTTGTTGCCACTACTGCCGAGACCTGGGGGGACCCCACGGAGGGAATCGTCATGTGGCCCCCCGATGGAGGTCTGATTCCGGAACCACTGTAGAATTGGGGTATGGAAGGATGGAACTCGGGATTGTTGGGAATCATCATATCAGACATTGTGTGGGCATTGACGGTTACACCCACGGAGGACGAGGAGGAAGAAGAAGAGGAGGCAGAAGATAAACTAGAATTCGACCCAACAGAGGTGGGAGTTGAGGAGCCTGATGAAGACGAAGTTGAAGAGCCTTTTGGTGTTCCTAGATTTAGAGCTGTGTGTGGGTATATGGTATAAAGTTAGTGGTACATATAGATAGAGAAACTATAGTGCAAGTGTAAAAAATTGCATTCTTTCACCGTATCCTATTGTTCTTGATTAGCTTGTTCATCTTAAGCAATATAGCTCTTATACATACTACAACAGTCTCTTTAACAAAACAATTCAAAAGGGGAAACATGTTAGTATTAATACAAACCTTAGTTAATCTGAAAGACTGATAAGGATTTAGGATGATAGGGATGTAGGAAATCCAATCTCCACTTTAGTATTAATGGTCTAAGGACAGCCTTTCTATATACATACATAGCCATAAGACTTACAAGGCATGAATATTGGAGGACCCATATCACTAGTGAGACATGGTTTTCCACTTTGAATCTGCTGAGGCATTGGCGGTGCCATTGCTAGTGGTCCCGGTCGCATCATGGTGTATATCCGATGATGAGGGGAGTAGTCGTGGTGGGGGTGAGGAGGGAGAGGATAGGCGAGGAGGGAGGGGGAGGCTGTGGTGCCGCCGAGCTGTGGCGTGAGGGTGGTTGCAGTCCTTGACGACTTGTGTGACGAGATTTCCTGAAAGAGAGAGGGAGAGAGAGAGAGAAGGTAATAGTTGTCAACTCTCTCGTTCTCTTCAGTAATTAGCCACCATGAGGCATGGGCCATCGAAGTGGTAACCAT
>JAODVQ020505273.1:0-26509 GCA_025400075.2 Phenganax stokvisi
GAATGATAATATACGACAGGTTTTATTAACAGCATTTATTTGAAGGAGTTTTTTTTGGCCGTTGTCATCGCGTTGCCGTCGTACATGCTTAAGGTCCCTTATGTCTCATACACGTCTGTAAAGAGCGAATGTTCGTATGTATAAACGAATGTAATTGAAAAATATTGGTTCCCTAAATTTTGCATATTACATCATTGACCGCGCAAGGAATTCAGGGAAGTTCTTTCGATGACAAATGCAAACAGGACAAGTTTCGTCTGGTGTTAGACAGAATAAAGTCGTCCGGCGTTTAACAGAGTGAAGTGGTCCGGCGTTAGACAATAAAATACAGTATAGTTTTCGTTTTAGACTACACTGATGTCTTGAGTACATCACTCACAGCGGCCAGGAAATGTCAGGCAGTCAGGGGTCGCTTGGATGAAGCCCGTTTAGTGTAAACGGTGAAAACACTCCTGGACATCTTCTAAAGCTTTCAAATTGAGTCTTATGAAACAAAACAATTGGCAAACGCATAATTGTTGTTGTATTCAGTTAAAAACCTTTCAAGGAATACATAAATACGATGTCTATTTTGAACTTATCCACCGTTTAAGTTAAACGCGCTTCGAACAACCGACCCCAGGGTGTAAGGTCCTGATTGGGTTGTACATAGGGAGACAGGATGTTTGATTTGTAATCCAAGAAGCGTATTTTGTCTCGTATTTTTAAGAGTTTTTTCCTTCTCATATTTTCAAGTTTTACTTGTCGTAAACATAATTAGCTGCTAAAGTGATGCAATTGGGGGCATTTTTTATCTTGAAATAATCTGTTAACATGCTTATTTTGGCTAGCCGAGTTCAAGTGCGGCAATCTGTGTAAGCATGACTAGGTTCTCACGATTCGTGGAAATTTATCCTAGAAGTGAGTTCATTTTGTTTCAGTTCCAGGAGTGCATATATTTTAATCCAGTTTTAAAGAATGAATTCATTTTGATCCAGTCCAAGGAATGAACTCATTTTGATCCAGTTGCAAGCCAAATTCCTCATGGATTATCAATGATTGTGAGATTATAGAAACTGTACCTGCGTCTCCAATCTGAATGAACTACAATTATATTTCTTTTTCTTTCTCTATACCAATGTTGAAAATCCACTCTCCTCCAATCAGTTTCTTCAAATTGACGTTATCTAAATTTTTAACGATATATTTAATGCAAAATTACAGTGGAGCAGATAGAAAAAGTATTTTGCTTTTATTTTCATTGTTGAAATAATAAAAACATATTGCAAACGTAAGAAGCTGAATTGGATTTCGAGAGACGCTTGGAGTAACATCCTCATGTGTCGCACACAAATTTTTTTTCCTTGCAAGAGAAATTGATCTATAAACGAAAGTTGCGACTAAATTCTTAGCAAATAAAATCATTTTCTTTGTTTTGTGAGCCCTGGATTGGAACTGATGACTTACACACAAAGAAAACTCTCCTGAATGTCCGCGTCGTGATCCTGTAAATCATTTTCTTAAGTGGAACTATAGTCTTGATAATTGTTTTCTAAAAAACGTTAATGCAGGCGAAAAACTGTCATCGAAAGCGCACTTAAAAAGACAAGAATTGCCTCAGAGTTCGCTTCTAACTCAATCAGGATGTGAGAAAATCTGCAGACAGACATATTACGCGTCTCGGAATCTCGATCTCAGCAAGCACGCAACAAAAACAGCAGCAGACACACACTCTTGATACGCTACCGGTTTTACGATACACGATATGAAAAAAAACTTAAACTGGCTCCTCGAAGCAGATTAAAATCTACGATTTTTTTCCCTTGTAATTTCATCAGCTGCGCAATACTATTTTTCCTACGTGAGCGGTGATTAAACAGCATTATGCGATACAAATTAACGGGTTTTCTTGCTATACACAAGATCTGCAGTGTTGCGCTAAATTGGGGAGAGCGAATAATGATGGGAAATCTCTTTAAAAATATCCTCAATTAAAGACGAAAGCATTTGTCGATGTTAATAATGAGCGTTAATGATACGAAAAACATCGTACAGTGCACACGCGGTTTTATGATTGCTGTAAATGTTGCGCCAGTATTAGCGGCATTTGTTAATAGTCGTATGTTTCATATAATATTCCTGCAGAGCGAAAGTGTACTTAGACGTGAATACTGCATAATTTTTCAATTTTCGGCATGGAGCAAAAACACCTTGTAAGAGCACCTTGATAAATAGTATTGAAAAGACATCTTGAGAAAAGACATATTCCATACATGAATTAAATTATCTGGATTTGATTATACAACATTGTATCTGAAGAAAAATACCGGAGTTCTTGACGATAAAAATCTAAAAATTAAAAACAAATTTATCTCACGCTAAAAACAATGCTACGTAGCACAAGATTGGTATTTTTTTTGAAGTTTACGAAATAAGCTTTTGTATTTTTATTTGTTTGTTTATTTTCACTGAGCGATTGAAAGAAAATATCAATAATAAAAATAAAAAATTATCCCGGTGCGGCGAAGTATAACCTACATTCACTGAAATATAATTTCTTCACTACAAGTATATGAATGTTTTTCTAATATAATTGCAGCTAAAACATCATTAAAATTTGCAAATTAATAAATTAGTCCCTCATTTTTCCGACAATCTTGTGAAACTTTTCAGAATTCATCTTGAATATTTTATGCAGCTGCAGTTCTCCTGGAACATAGCTATATACGGATAGTAAGATTTTGTCACTTAATTATTGATAAATTTTGAGCATAGAGATATTGCAAAAATATTTTAGAGTAATTTAGTATGAGAAGAGCTTCATATATTATATATATGTAAATGTGCTTGATGCGTCCATAAAACTTGAAAACTGTCAAGAGCAACGAGTCGTAGTATATAGCTAGTCACACAGAAATAGAATCGGGTTACAAAACAGTTTTCACAAAGTTTTTAACCTGGATATAGCTACAACACGTATAGTCTATATTGCAGCATGTAAATAAATGTTCATTTTATTCATTACTTGGCATATTGCGCAATTGAGCAAATTACAACCTTTTTGGTTACATAACGTTCACTTTGTCGTTCTCAAGCATGGCCGACGCCATGCAGTGGTGCAAACCAGTCGGGAAGGCCAAAAAATTTCATGCTGCGTTTAGACTGTACCTGGTTTGCATGCTCAAGATATGTAGTTAAATAAACCCAAACAGAAGTTCTACGCTGAAAGCTATACAGTACCACAAAAGAAATTAAACACAGACTGTGATATAAGAAGTTTGAAGAGTAGACAATGATGGAAACGGTTGATTTCGGTGTCGCGACTATGTGGTCCGGTACAGTGTAGCCTTTATACTATGCACTAGCTGCAAAGCCCAGTAAAAACTCCTGCACACTGAAAAATGGTGTGAAAGTTCTCATGGCATTGGCAATACCCAAAACTTGATATGACAAAATACGCGCCTGCCTTGATGTGAAATGCGAGAATAATATCTGTTATAAAATGTTGTCTATACGAACCGACCGCCAGACACATTTGAAAGTTTGAACGCTTATACGCACATCATGCGCTGGGTAGCTCCGCAACAAACCGCATATTTTGATGCCTGACAATCATTGTGAGAAAGTGCATGCACGTAGTAGATAGTTTAGCATATTAAACTATACTTTTCGCTTCCATTGCTAGTTTACGACTTTACATTTCATGAAATTTTCGTGATTCTGATGCAGCACTACAGACAAGAGTATCAAAAATTTTGAAAGAGATTTCATCTCTAATAACTAATCTTGGCTTAACACTTTAGTCACTTTTGATAAAACTATACCGAACATACTTGACAATTTGAGGAAAGTTAGGAAGTATACTTAGTGTAAGATGCAATACTAAGGACAAACTCTTAAGACTCAAGTAGTACGATGCTTTTATCGCAATTTGAAAACATATAATGGATCATTGAAACGAAGTACTTACACATGCATTATACAGCCGACTCTATAATAAGCACAAAACCAGCGAAGGGTCTCCATTCAGACAGATTCTTCGCAATGCACCCGTAACTTATAATAGTATTACACAGATTATAACACCGGCGATTCTTGCAAATGTTACTAAAGCGTTTTCATGCCTGCACAAAAATAATTTATGGAATATACTGGCAAGAGTGCAACTTTGCATATACTTCAGTAACTGTGAGTTAGTGGTAAAGTTAAAGAGGAGCGGATGTAGAAAAGAAACTTGTACACAAAATAAAAATTAAGTAATTTTATCAGTATAAATGCATTATATAATGTGTTTATTTCTTGTAAATGCCAAAGCTGACAAAGTGTTAGACATGAAGCGATATAGACATGCTGTAACGGCGTATATCATATGGTCATTGTATAATTTTCAGCATTATTTATACAAACATGCCACATAGTCTTGTTCTTTTTGTATAGGGGCCGCAAATGAAGGAAGGATGATCAAGCCGACACTACAAGATTGCCGGCTTTGATGGACAAAAGAGAGCGTACAAGATTAGACAATGCGGATCGTTAGCACGCACGGCCGAACAACATTCAAACAGCTGCATGCCTATTGTAAAAGTGCTAGCAAATATTTCCAGCAAATTTCTAAAAGTTTGAAAAGCGTCATCAACTTTCGCGCTAAAATTCTTTGTCTCAACGAACTAGAATGAAAAATTAAACGTTTTCATTAAAGTCGAATGAAAGAGTAATAATATCTATTAGAAAGATTTAACTATACGGTGACAAGATGATAGGGAGGTTCAAACTTGACCACGAGTGCGAATACGACAACAACATCTCACTTCTATTCAACATACTTGTGTGTGAAAATTTTTCTTTGCGAAATCTTTTGAATTGGAGCACGATGGCACAAAATTTTGCTATCGTGTTGCAAGTGAAATGTAAATTTGTGACAATTACGAGTTATTGATGAAAACGAGGCTCAAGTCTGGCAAAATGTTTTCTCCATGCAGCAGTCTTCAAATCGTATAGTTTTTAAGCAAAATCAATACTATAGGCATTAGGTCTATTCGAGAACCCACATAAAGTAGACTGGCATTTATTTCCACCAAATACCTCGCGTGAAAATTGGCACAAAAATGCTAGAATATTGATCGCTTTCCTGCTTTGTTTCCCAACATCTTAATGAGATATTGAGCTCTCGAGATCGCCCGGCAACGAACACTGCGCTTCAAGACTTTTCGAAGATATCAAAGAGATGTTAGAAGACTTGAAATGAAATAATCGTTTGTGAAATTCTCTATTCCTCTATCATTTAGTCCTTACAAAATGATTACCTTCTCAAAAGTGACAGTTCCCATGCATCCTTACTGCTTGATGGTAACGCCCTATCATTTTATAACGATTTGGTGGCAGTTAAAAAATTGAACACTGTATGATCTTCCTGGACCAAAAATTCGATCAAAATTATTGAGCAAGTTTGAAAACATTCTAATTCTAGTGATAGTTTTATTCCACTGTCCATTACATGCGTATAAAGTAATGATTTTTGGGATCCAATGATTTCAAGCAGAATTATTAAGTACTTTTGAAATCGTATTAACACAATAGCGATATTTTTCGAATTGGAAATTTTATCCCTAACTAACTACGTACCATTTCAATAGTGATGAACTCAAAATTTTGATTAGAATTATTGAATCACCTGGCTTTTAAAACCTACTCGAAATTACAAAAAATTACAACCCACTCTGTATGTAATGTAATACTGTTAGAGCCCTGGTGACATTTCATAAAAAAGACTTAATCCCTTGACGTACAATGTTGTCAAAAATAAGCCTGGTGACAACACAAATCCAAACAAAAATGGCCTACACACTTTCTCAAGACAAGTTTCACTATACTAGCTTGAAAGCGAAAATACAAACGCAGTAAACAGCTCGTGCTGCATGGACCTTTGCATGCTTGTATATTGCAATTTCATTTATAGACTTTCAACTGGGAATATATAATCTTCATACCAACTCCGTCATTAACTAAGTCATTGTTGACCCTGTCACAATGTATACGATTCCAACATCCCTATTACACTGTCTCATATTACTGAAGAACTGGCTTGACCTGAAAACTTTATGTATAGTCATTTGACAATACGTGGGTTTTTTTGAGCCTCGCAAACGTATTGGAAAGGTAAAAATCGAAAGTTCGCTAATCCTTAGAAACATTAGTTTCACGATGGCTGCAAATTGACCAACACCTGCCGTCGTCTGCCTTTCCCAAAACCAACTCTTACACGCCCGTTACTGTATATACAAGTTCATGCCTGGAACTCAAGTTAATGCTGCGTAATAGCTCTTGAAAAACGCCTTAAATCAGAAGCATTTCGAAGAGAATAGCTTAGGATCCTCTTGGGAAAACTTTTCGTATAGTTACATCTAGAGGGAACCTCTCATTTAATCTTAAAGTTATCGCATAATATGAGTTGTAGCGATTGTTTAGTTGAAGTGCCTAAGAACTTTGCGATTCAAAAGTGTTCTCGCTCTCTAGCATAAATATATATCTAAGCTTTAAAACCTTCAATCCTCTTAACAGAGCGTGCATATTGCCTATACTCAAGAGTCTCCTTTCAAATTTCTGAAAAAAAGATGGATATTTGGACCTGCAATGTCATGACTGTAGATCAACTCTTGATGAAAAATTTTGGAGTATTCATGCCTAAACGTGACCTATAGTTTATTTAGATATGCTCTTCTAATCGACTTCTATAAATGTCTTTGTTCTGTCCATCATCAGCAGAAACGCATCTTAATTACTAAGGAGATGCGTTATTACATTTTGCATGTACCAATTGTTTGCGAAGGAAATTTTTCCGACAACAAACATCTAGAATTTGAACAGTTTCAACTGCACCCAACCATGCAACACTAAAAATTGACTTCATTTACGTAGGACATCAAACAAACGTTTGCTTATTGCGCTAAACGAATGTTTTCACACTCCCTGAAACGAATTCGGCTACTATAAATTCCACTATCTCTATACAAAGGCAATCAAAGTTTTAAAGCTGCGAAGTAATCGCATGGTGTGCTCAGTGAAACAAATTCAACAGTAATCCATAGTTATAAAATTTATGTTCTATACTCGTGAAGAGAAAGAAAAGTTTAGAAGGTTAACAAACTCAGAATACTTTTATGAACATGCGTTTAAGTACACTTTTTCAACCGCTACGACTTGTAGAATCGTAAGCAGAAGAAATAGTCTTTCAAATTTTTTCATAACGGAAAAGCACCGACTCTTTTTGACCAAAAAAACGTTCATCACAAATGAATATCCTGTTCGTCAAACCATTCAGTACGCCAGATTTTGACCGCCGAACATTAACAATCGCGCGGATTCTTTTTAGCTTTGAGCATAAGAGAAAAACATTAAAGTCATACGTACTCGACGCGATAATATAGAAGGCGTGTTCTTAATCTTGAAAAGTCCTCATGCGTTTGAGGGTGAATCAATATTACACACGGATGTTGCTTTGTATTTATTTGAATTTATCTACTCCAATTTCCCGTCATTCGGTTACTTGAATTCATTCTAAAATATTTACTACTGACGAATGCATGTGTATATTTATTATGTATAATACGTCTATCTACACATACACACGATCGCGTCCGGCCATTAAAGGCTTCGTACACTCACTGACTTAAACTAAAAAATCGCGATCATGCTACAGCGCGCACCATTTTCAACAGTGAATGCTGTTGTTCATGTTGTATCAACAACATTGTTATGTACAAATTATCTCAATTGTATATACACAGTACGACGTTCTTTCTCGCTTTCCTGCTGGCAGTGAGCTGCATTGTACAATTTCATATCAATTCCGTAGAGAAACAACAAGCGCAATATGATTCAGTGGCAATCATTATTCCTGCATGCACATCCTACCATCTTGAGCCTAGCGCGCCCGACGTGTTTTGCGAAGCAGGATAGCCGTATCCATAGGGGAAATTCATATTCATCGTGTTCATATTCATTGTGTTCATATTACCCATGTTCGGGACATTGAATGGATAGCTACCAGCTTCTGGTCTCGTACTTAAACATGTCTCGCCATCTCGTACTAGCACAGGGACTGCAACTCTTCGCGGTTCGTTGAAACCTAACCAAGGATCAAGCGCGCGATTCTTCGTCTCCAAGGCTTGCTTTTTGCACTTGTATCGCTTATTTTGAAACCATATCTTCACTTGATTTGGTGTTAACTTCAAACCTTGCGCCAGAATTTCTCTTTCGGGCGCCGACAGGTACTTCTGCTGCTTAAAACGACGCTCAAGTTCGTACACTTGGCCTTGAGAAAAAAGTACTCTTGGCTTTCTACGTATCCTCTTCGGTTTGTTGGCGACATCGCTAGCCGTCAGTTGTGAACTGTTTACCGCACCGTTTACTGCATTTAGGCCGGGTTTATGAGGAGAATCTTGACTTGTTTCCGAAGTTGGTGTCACTAGAATTGAGAAGACGATTGCAAAATATTAGTGCCAAGTGAAATGATCAAATTCACAGAAATGCAAAGCTCTAATCCCATGCTATTTTCTACAATCACGCTTTATAAATCCCTGTGTGTATCTCTCTATTGCAAGCAATTCACAAGCAAGGCAAAATGTCTTTTTTCTAACTTATAATTCAATAAAAGATGCTTGAAGCTTTCCGACTATGATATCTCAACAACAGCAATAATTCCCAATTATATATCCAAGCTTAAAACGCTAAGGCATTCAAAAACGAACACGCGTATACTGTAGATTGAAATGTATCCCCACAAGCAAAACTTATCTTACTTTATAGACTTTGAAATGAAAACCTGCGTTATTTCACCAATGCTAATCATTCCTCTACAATCCAACTCGAAATGCAAGGAATAATCCCAATTCATACAGAAAGTGCCATGTATCGTGCTTTGCCTTTTAGTGACTGCAGGATATGTAGCCCATAAAATAAAGCGAAGTTATTTATCCCATAGTTTACACGAGTAGACTGGAAGCTCAGCTGTAGTTCAATACTAGCTCCTAGACTTCTAGCTTATTAGAAAAAGATATAAAGACAAGTACAGTTCCTTGTCTTCATATACGAGATTAGATCTACAAACAAGAACACGGAAACTTCACATGGTGCATGTTTTATTGAAGTGTTTTAACAGTGTGCTTTCGAGCTTGCTTTGAAGTAAAATTAAAAACAATGAACTCGAAAAAACCTCAAATACTTCAGAACTGAACATCAAACTTAACGCAGACTATACAAATAAGTGAAAATAAGGATACGTTAGAAAACCAATCTTGAAAACTCCTAACGAACCTACAGGAATCATGCTCATGTTGGACAGCATTTTCAAAAGACAAAGGAAAAATTAAAATATTGCTTACACAGGCAGCGATAAAAACAAACCATGGTCAGTTATTCTCCAATATAATGCGCTTTTTTTCACGCCTAAGAAAACTACCTTTTAGAAAAGCCATCGTTTTTGAACGAATTATTCGAGAAAAAATTGAAAAACTCCAGTCTTGGCTTTGATGAAGTATACGTCATTAGACGTGTGCATTGCGCAAAAATCTTTTTCACTTTTCAACGCAAATAATTTGTACAGTTTTGTATACAAACGTTTAAGGTTTGTAAATTTTATTTAAACGCGTTTGGTGTTTGGTACAAAAAGCATTTATGTATCCACTGGTTATCTCTAAACCAGATTTGTGAGAAGATACATAACAAAATACAAGGCTATTGCTGAATTCAATTTGCAATTAGTGGTGTAATGTACATCTTTTGTGCTTAATTTTTGCATCCAGGGCGAAAAAATGGCCGGCTTCCAAGCAAAGTACGTTGTTTTCGAGCAACAAAATATTTCGGTGGTATTCTAGTCATATTTTATAACATTACGAGTGCGTGTTTTCAAATGTTTTGCCAACAATTTTTGAGCGTCGGATTACTTTTTCGATCAGATTTATTCGTTCGCACGTTTTTCAAGTAAATTTGGATCTAGATAATAGAAAATCTTTGTATATCAAATTATCGTGCCGTTCATGCTTCAAGGTAGAAATAAATGATAGATATTTAAGCAACATCATATTCTTCGAAATGGTCATGTTGTACTCACTGCGTCTTCGTTCGAAACGAATCGAAAGTTTCCTTTATCTATGAAGTCACTCGAAATCTTCTAAGCAATTTGAGTTAAGCTCTAGAGCAGGAGGAGGAGAAATAAGTTGCTTGTTTTGTATTTTAATGTGTCAGTGTTGATTTCGTGGCTAGATAAAGGGATACGGAATACACACGACTACAGATTGTTTACTAAAGGCTAAGCGCGTAAGTCGATGTACAAACTTTGAAACAAAAGAACAATTTAGCGTTGATGATGATCAGTACAGATCGATGTTTAACGAGACTCATTACGTAGATGAGAACGTGTTCTGTTCGTTGTAGCAGCAGGGAGGGTGCGATTAAGTCTTTATCAGCATTTAAAACGTGTGAGAGAACACAACGGAAATAACGAAAATAACTCGACATAGATTTTAGCAGTCACGAAACCAACACGAAAGTTCTTAAGATACAACTTCAAGTGCTGATACATACTAGAATTACGGACAATACGCATATTACGTGCTCTGCAGCCACTGATCATCAATCCTGCTCTCATGCATCAATCTATATATTATAGTAGAGCAAGCTCTTCAAATCACAGTGTGAAATGCCCTCCCCCATTTTTGAACTTAATGAGTTCCCCGAAGGGATCTAGTACATAAAATAGATAGAATGATACAAGAATATAATAAAAGCTTATATACCTGATCCTTGGTCGCGGTCAGGGTCCAAACTTTTCGCTCCAGAATCGCTATCATGATTTGCTGGAAGGTAAGAGGTCGGAGCGCCGTCCACAGAGTACATGCCAAAATTATGTTCGGGTATGCTGTGCGAATGAACACCACTGGTAATTGTATCTTCACTTTTCGGGAATGTATGGATGGAAGTAGGAATACACGCATTCACATGGCTTGGATAGCTCGCAACAGGCATATACTCCATTCCTAGTAAATTCTTCACAGAGAACGGCGTTATTGGCATATTCGGATTGAACATTTTGAAGATATGTATACAAGCTATATTTTGTTTCGATGAATGGTACTATAGCTACGGCGCGCAATAACACACACGACAGTACGGGGTGCTTGCCCAGACTAAACGAACGCTCGAGTTTACATTAACTTCCTACACCAGGGGAGCGCTGTGGCAATTAGACGGATCTTTTGTAAGATTGTGACATGTCTACGGCGACGCTGATTGGTCGACGCGATAATGTGCTGACAGTTCTGACAGTCGCAACAAATTATCGAATTGGACGAGGGCAGTGACAGCACTTATTCAAGAGAGAGAGCGAGCCTCACTGCTATTAAGTACTACTGAAAAACACTGGAATTAACGACACGAGATGCTTCTCTTAATTGTCCTGCCGCAAATATAAACAGTGATCAAACTGTATTCATCCAAGCCAAAACAAGGATGCGCTGACTAAGTTTACATATTAAATATAGAAAAAAGACCCAGAGGGGCCAGCGTATCAATGTACAGCACGTTTAAACCGAAAAAGAACAACAACTTCGTATATATTTTACTATGAGAAAAACGATAAAACGCTCAAGATTCAGTTGAAAAGGCTAGGCGCACTTATTTGAAATTTAAATTTCCTTGGCCTGACTATGGCCAATATCGCTCCTCACGAAGTGCGAGCCAACCCACTCATACAGTTCATTCGTTGAAGGAACGAAAACAAACGAAACGAATCCGTCGTTAGACTGCAAAAATGTATGTAATAGGAAGCACGGTTGGCGTGAATTACGTTGGTCGTTAGAAAGCTTGCGAATGAAATTCTCGTTCAAAGAGTTCTTGTGAACCAAATATATAAGATATATATACATGTATATCTATACATAAGTTGCCTCACAAAGAAATTTGGTTAAAAACTCTGTACAATTTTTCTTTCAAATTGACAAATTCACATGTGCAATGCATTCATACTGAATCAAACTGTAATCCTGTTGAGACTTACAAAATATGCACAGCCCACTGGCTCTAATTTCTGACGAAATACGCGCAACAGCTGTGACTGCTAGCTGTACTATGGGCCGTGCGTTTTCTTATAGCTGGCTCGCTTTTAAACAACTATTAGCCTGGCAGTGCAATTATTTCTCCATTATGGCACCTCTGACATTCCCTTGGAGCGAACGATATATTTAAGATAACAAACACGTGATAAACGTGTTACTTTTCGCAGCAGCGTACGAGCCACAATCTTCACTGCTGTGTTTGTGTGAAAAGCTGGCGCTCACCGGTTTTTGAATTACAGAACTCAAACTGGATACCGAAATGAAATTTTCTAATCAACCACTAACGAAAGGAGTGCGTTCGTATACAGCATACAAGGTTTAAATACAAAAAAAAACACAATTTTTTCATCTCGGTTTTTGGTTATGGTTTACGAAAGCCGTCATAGCGTCGCCATCTTGAATAATAATCTGACAGTTTGCTAAGGAAAGATAAATGCGATTAAGCTCATTTAGTAGTATATAAGTTGACCAGACCAGTGTTGGCAAGTGAACTTCAGCCAAAAAACGAACTGATTTCGGCGAGCACTTTTCTTTTAACATTATATAACAGTCGTAGTTTGAATGCAATATGGAGCGTGTAAAAAGAGCAGGTGCGCGTTTTTGTCGAAAGAATGAAGATGTAAGTGTTTTGTTGTCGAATGTTTGCAGTATTTTGCAGCGTTCCCAAAACAATGGGCTGTGCTTTCCCACACTAGTAAATGCGCGATATCCCTTAACGTTCTCCCAGCGCGCGCGATTGTCCATTTCCTCATGAGATTATGCGAACAAGAGTTTTATCGACTGCACATTGTTTAGGCGTACTTGTAGCAAGCAGCTCATACTTATCAAGACCCGGTAGTTAAAACTTGAGAGGCCGACGCGCTACTGCCATGCAGTAGACATGTGAAGTGCTGCTTACTTTAACACAACGTCTTGACAAGCGCTTCCAGTCGAAACCAGAATGGACGCCAAGTTTTTGCTCGCTATGTGTGTGACACACGTGCGCTCTACGTTAAAGAAAACTCCAAGAGGACTCATCTCTCTCCAACCTAAAGAGCATTAACATAGCACGCGTACGTATTATACTAAATGATTTATAGTTTATTTAATTCCATTTTGTGTTTTATTATGATTAAAGTAAAATATTTGATCAGTGCTGTTGTCGTGTTGACACTGCGAACATCGTTATGTGTACGAAGTTTGTTCACGTTTGTTTGCGCTCTTAATGGCCACATATCATTTGACAATGTCTGCTACGGTATAGACGCGCACAGCATTTGCCGCATCAAGTCGGCGCGCTTTGCAGTCAATGTGTCTTAGGCATACGTGTACCTAATAGGACATGTGTTTAAGAAGTGGGAGAATTATCCTACGCTACACGCCGCATTGGCAAGTCCCAATTTGTTATGATATTGCTTGACTTGATGTTGAATCTATTGCGCGAACGCAGATAATCCCTTCGATACTTCTTCAATTACTAGGTAGAAGTCATTTTTGCCACAACGAGTAACATAATTACTTTAATGCGGTTAATAGCACGGAGAAAGCTGGCCTAGGAATCTGTTTGCTACACTTCTAATTCGCCCATTATAGCTTGTTTAAATGCAAATGTCTCGGACAATGAAGAATCCATCTGGCAAAATTCTCTTTTTAGGAAACTAAATAAAATTTTCCTGGGCATCTTTGAAAGTCAAATGAACGCGAAGGCGAGCTTTATTGTACGGATGCACACAATATCTCTCTATCTCCTTCCACATCGAATAACTTTATTTCTGTCTTGTAAATATGCATAGAAATGGGTATATCCCTGAATAAAATATATGTAAGCATCTGACAGAAATAAATGATGATCAACCTCACTATGTTATCAAACGCGTTCATCTTACACGAGTCACGAACTTTAACATGAAGAAACCTGACCAAAAAATACTTGTAATATGACACAGCTAAAGAGTACAACAACGAATGTACAAAAGTCATATCGTTTTTCCATGAAGAAGCTACACACGCAGTATGTGTACATATTTTTTGAATTACTGTAGCTAAGTTCTCTTATCTCTCGCGAAACGAAACTCTTCAGAAAGGGGCAGGGCGATTAAAATATATTTATCTTTTCTCTCGATAACCGAGATAATGGCTAGCTGAACACGATAGCTGGCGGGCGACTCAACGAATGTTTGGCCTTGGGAAACACAGATGCGAGCTACACTTTGGAAAATGTTGCAAACAACCTGTATTTGACGCACTTTCCTGCGCGCTTTTTGCAGCGCCATTTAACGTATTGGAAAAAACGCGCGAAGCACAAAGTCGATGGTGTAACTCACTCTTCACCTATGCTGACAAAATTGTTCATTGTTTGCCTAAGTAATGGAGGGCGGAGCGTTGCTCTCATAACATGTCATTCTCTGGTGTTGCTTATCTTTCCACACGTCCTACAAAATTTGCGTGAGAATGTGTGCCTTGACATTGCGATGTGTCTGTTCGCGCAATGCGCTTAATAGCTTTCGCGTTCACGCAATCCATGAGAATCGCTGAGAAATACTCACACTGGCGCAAAATTGCACAAAGCTGTGTTCAATGCCGCTTAAAGCTTGCTACGATGCTCTCGTTTACAAATTCTACTCTAACTAAAGTAGACAGCTATGTAATATCACAGAAATTGTTGCAACTCCACCGATTTAATAAGATGAATGCAATTTGAGAAAAAGTCGCAATGAGAATAGTGACTTCTGATTCAAATTTTATCAAAAGTCAGGAAGCGATAATACGAAAATCCCGTTTATTATGTTTGCAAATTCGGCGCTTTAAAAGTTCAATGAAGTAATTTTCACGCTTGAGTCTCGAGAGGTGTCATCTTGTAGTTTTGAGCAGGTCTTCCGCTAAAAGATTGACCTGCCTACTCAGACTTATTTCCTCATTCATAAGCGAACTAAGCAAGTCGTTTGTTTATGTATTGCGAACTACTACAGCTACGCTGATTATTCACTCTCTCTCTCTCAGACTTAGGACAGATGAAGTCATCAACTTCCGACAAATGATCGAACGCAAAGACCACATTACATTCTATTGTGGCCAACAATATTTTCACACACAAATGACCCGAAGGCAATATACGCCAAAAGAACCTTATATGAAACACGGAAAACAAGAGTCACCCAATAAGGCGAGGCCTTAAAAACTTTTAAATCGAAGCTCGTGCATGCAATTTTCTTCTGATATATCTCGTAATTCCACTTGGCCGTTTTTTCCCAAATTGTAGATAGGACAAAAGTGGTTGCTTGAAAGGCCAGCCCTAAACACTTGACAATTCACTCGAATATCGAGCAAATCAACAAAGAAGTAACTTCAAAATTGTTTTCATGGATTTGTATATGACTCTTATCGCTCTAAACCTTTATAGTGGCGCATTACATTGTAATTATATACTTTTGTTTGCCTATTTTCACCCCGCTAAATGATTGTAACACTATTCAAGTATTTAGGTAAAGCAAAAAAAAACCCTTTTCGGATTACCATTTAGTCAAAAGCATTTTGGGAAGTTTTGGAATATGTCACGGATATTGATCGCGTGAACGTTGTTTTTCAGCTATTAAAGATAACTCTTTAATTGATATGAAGTCAGAATACTATATATTTCCAAAAACGAAACATTACAAAGGTAGGTACCTGGTTTAGCTAAAATTTGAAGCTCAGGCATTTTTTCCTCTTGTGTTTTGTTAATATTTTTAATAATATGCATGCATGAGCCAGGCATGCAGTCATCATCAGCTATTTTCGCCATTCATGGTTTCGCTTGAAAGCTCACCCATGCCAAAAGATATTTAGGTTTAAGGAGTATAGCATGACTTCAATTTGGTTGCCAGGCGAGTGCAACTTAGGGGTATATAGAAAAACGCACTTGTCTAGGGTAATAAATCAAAATTATTTCCATCTAGACGTCTTAACAATAGTCAAGTCTGTACAAAACAATACTTCAAGCGGATCGAAACGTACAATATAAGATGATATTGCTCGCTTTCTTTTAAACACTCTTTAACGCTATATATACGTATTTGTTAATCGTATTGAAATCTTTATGAGTTGCGCTCTTAAAATTTGATCATACACGCGCTTTTCGCATCGTACAAATGTTTCATAGAGCCAATTTTATACATGTTACTGATTAAAAATTTCTATGATATACATTGCGTTATCATGAGGCAGCTTTATCCTACTTTGTAAAGACCCTTTGTTCTACGTGCTGTTATAATATTCCAATTCCGTTCGAAAAAGAGCTTTGTCATTAGCCATTAGCACATAAACACACTTTGTTCCGCAGAATCATCAGCAAGTCTTTATCGCAAAAGAAAAATCTATCCAATTTAAGAAGTGCACTGAGAAACTGAGCAAACCACAATTTATATTACCGTGGTAATGTGAAACCCCACGAAGATCTGGCTATGTACGTACTTAGAGCCCTTAAGATGCACCGCCCCTACGTCCTAACCTGTTTGTGTGTGTATGACGGATGATTAGAAGCAAATTATGCCTGATGTTCTACAGAAACATTGCGCGTTCAAGAGCATTGTTCTCAAAATTAACATGAGCATATCGTTCGATAACAAGACTGCAAGATATCACGGTGCTCAAACTCCTATTCCATTTCTACTTCAGCTGATAAAAAGTGCATATATCACTGTCAGTCTGTCATTAATAGCGACATTAATTCACTCGTTTTTGCCCTTACGGATGATAAAAATTGCACACAAATGCTCTATAATAGCGTTGTTAATCCACTAGTTTCATTTCTAGAAGATACTCTATTAATGGTAAAGTCAATATGTTTGTTCATTTTTAACTTTAGATAATAAAAACTACATACATCCGCCTTTTAACAACGAAGTGAATTCGGACAGTTTTTGCACAAGAAAAATGTACAATCAATTGCATGTCCTCTTTTCTATAACAGCGCAGTTAGTTACTCCGCGGAACACTAGTGAGTTACAATACAAGTATTACAAGTCGTTTCTAAACATTTCCGCCTGCTAAGCTACCCACGATCATATAAACGAATTATAAACACCTCAAGACAAGAGTGTTCTTCAACTTTTCGTGTAGTTGAGAAGAGTACGCACTAGAAATGTACTACACACGCACTTGAGACACAGCAGTTGTTCCAACTCGCCCCGCTGTGCGTAATAGTTCGATCAAGTAGTAATTCGAGTTGTAGCGGCGACGTTCATAGTTCTCGTGAGCGCTCTCAAGCTGGCACTTAGCGAAACTGCTCATTATGACACGAAAGCGGCCAGTTATTCTCTTAAACTCCTTGGCGTTTCTTTGCAAAAGGCGGAATTCGCTCCACAAACAACTGCTTGTCGCGCACTTCTGCTTATATAAAACAATTGCTCTCCTTAATAATCCTGTAATTTAGTTTAGAGGCCGTATAGTACTGCATAAGTGTAGTGCGTGGATACAATTTCACACATTAAGGCTAGGACAAGTAGGCTGGTTAAGTTTAGGAAATCCAACGTACTTAGCGTTTTATAGACTAGTGCTGTTTATATGCCGCCGAATTAAGACAATTTTCAGAGATCAAACGTACAATTTAAAAAAAAATTGCATTGCGGTCAATAACAGTTGTCTACAGCAAAGGCTTCTGGTATAAAACGGACATGCTTCGATAGTTCGCGCTCGCATTGCATCATGATACCAAGGACATTCCCGAGGTGCACAGCATATTTTTCGATCTTTACATAAACAAATTTCTCGACATGCTACAAAAACACATGCTTGTGAAAAACTTACCAGCTCTGAGTTGTGTGTTAGTACAACAGTTAGTCAAATTGGGCTGCACTTGTGCACGAAAGTCAAAACAAGTCCTGCAAATGAAAATTTTAGAACATATTAACAGCGCGCGAGAACTCTATAGTTTGTTTGACTTCTGAAGTAAAAAAATAAGCTTGAGTTGTTGGGGTCATAAGTGCACGAATAACATAATATCAGGCAATATTTTGAGGAAAGGCACTTGGTTTTTTGACTGATAAAGTGGAGGTCATTAACCTAGCTCCTCATACAATAATATCGATGGAAACAGACATAAGTTTGTCGTCATCTAATTCATGTAGTTGAAACCGAACCAAGATCATCTTTAAACACCCCTGGGTTGCACCAGGCGCTATTACACCAGAGTAAATGGTCGTCAATTTGAAGTTATCACAAGAGAAGGAGTTCTCCTTGTTATACGCGCAGTAGTTTTGCGGTGAAAAACACATGAACAAGTGAAAACAATTTTGATTTTAATGCTCTATAACTTCTGAATTTGACATTAATTCGCGCTGCCCAGTGCTGATGATTTGCCTTGTCGAATTGCCGCAACTTGAAATATATATCTTTCGTTTTGACAGAGCGAAGATAAAGGATATTTTGATTACGGAATCTTCGATAACGCAAAGCATTTCTAAAGATATTCCAGAACGTCTGAAATATTTCCGGCCTGCTGTCAAACCTATAGACGAAAATTTTTACAAGGAAAAGGTTAACCTTGATAAGTTATAGTTTTAATGATAACGCACTGGATATGTCATCGCAATGAACATTTACAAGTTCACAGAGTACATTTGGAGATACGGTTTTAATTAAACGTGGGTTAAACTCTTTTTAGTCCATGCACACCTGAACTAGTGCATGATAAAATTATAGTCATTGTAAATATGACTTATTGGAGAGTTAGTTCTATCTTTTCTTCTTGTTTATGCAAACGTGTGTTGTCGCGTTGGAGACGTAGTTTGAAAAATTCACCCAAATCTTCTTCTATCTTTTTGTTCATGTTTGTGCATGCATTTTTGAAGACAAAAATAGCAATCACCCAATGTTAACACAAAGACTTATCATTCAACCACATGCTGTTCAAATCGTTAGGCAACAAATGATTTCAAAGATTTGTGCACAGTGAAGGTATTAGGAAATGAAACGAAGTCTCGTCATAGCAGAAGCTTCAAGTTTACACGGTTTCCAAGCCATTCCTTTATTTGTTGAATTGATGTAATCTTAATTGCACATAACACCGTTTTGAAGAGAATAATTAACGATATCCATCATAATAGTCTTTATGACATTATCATTACACTCAAGATGTTTGGCACCAGTTCACTCTAGTGTGCAACAGTCCAGAACTCATTGATTTTTTAATATTTATTACATCAAAGTAGCATTAAGAAACGTCAAATCCAACTGAAGTATACTTTGGTGTTTGTATGAGTGTATTGTAGCTAAGTTTCACAGCCTTAAGGCACTGGAGGACAACAACATACTATGGTCAAACAAACACAGTTGTCAACGAGAAAATTTTACGAATTCTTTCAATCCATAGCCTCTTTTTTATGATGTGAAAAGCAAGTGAGCCTTAGTTTGAATTGCACGCTCATGTCAAACTTCTGAATCTGATCTCTGTCCTATGAGGCAAACAAAAAAGATCTCTGAAAAAGTAGACTGGGTTTGAATTGTTTACTCGCGTTAAAGTTCTTCAGTTAATCACTGTCCTATGGGTCTCCGTAACAATCATCCGACATTATCCGACATTCTAAAGAGTACGCACTACAACTGCAGCACAGCGTGCAATATTCGATGCCAATAAAGCTTTCCACCTGTTCAACAACAGGAAAATATTTCGATTTACAGTATATATTCACGATAAAGCTAATAGTATCGAAATATTTTCATAATATAGTAGACTTATATAATAGCTTAGCCCTTTAATTTATCTATTTCTTCCAATACTCGCATGCAGGTGCAAATGATCATAAAATTTGATTTCATCGTTAATTGGTAGGGATTGTATAAACCTGTAAGAGTGTTTATGTGAATAAATGTTGTTATCGTACTGGGCTAAAAATTCACCAATGTGAAATTGTCTTTAGAGAGATCATCTTAAACAGTGTTACAACTTCACATAGAAACACAAGAGCGTAATCAGCTTGAAAAGTAGTCTTAACGTCTTCTAGAAACAGTTTAGAATCGAGTGGATTATCTCTCGATTATTTCCTTCTGAAACAGCAGCTTCAAACCACATTCAAGTGCTCTTGAAAGTAAACTAAATACTTCTTAAACCTTGTAACATGGGTTTGTAAAACATTGAAACGTTGCTATGACTTCGTTTTCTTCTGAAGATTAACAGACATGACACAATTTCCTTCTTATTTTCTTAAAAGTGAAGAACACCACTCAACTTGCTCATCAAAACACTAGAAAGAATACTTCCTATTGTAAAAAACCTTGTCCAACAAAAACTCTTTTTCACTTGTTTATACAAACTTTAATGCATTTTGCTGGCCGGTCGAACTTAAAATTAAAGGGAGTTAATGGTAATTTCAAGCATAGGGACTTCATATATTTTACACAACAGGAACCTTAAAATTGAAAAGTTCAGTGATATAGTAAATATACTAGGTCAATAAGGGTTCGAAGAGTGACTAGTTTGTGACATTGTGTATTAGCAACCCCTGTGTTGTGTTTTGCACACCAAGAGCATGCTCTTGTAATGTTTTTTCGCTGATTCATAATAGTAGCCAAGAACTCTCAGAATTCATGCAAGTCTTCCATATCTAACAAATTTTGCTATAGTTACTTCTAGATACAGTCAATATTTATCGCCTAACGATCCGCTCTTAAGAAATCGTGGGCACTTAGGGGTTGTTACAAAATAAGTTAAGATAACTACAACATCTCACAACAATTAACAATGTTACTTTGTTCACGTTGAAGAACCAAGTTCATGGTGACGTCATTATACGGAAATTCACTTGGATGACAAGTTCACCACACACATGGGAAGTTCAATAAATAAGATTAGCTGTAGTATACCTTGAGCATCATATCATATGACATCACAGCACGACTTGCGGATAATGGTAAACATATAGAAAACCTCTTAAAAGTTTAACTGCATGGTGACGATATTTGAGGAGCGTATATCCACCTTCTAAATTCTACTCGTTCACTTTGACATTTATAGAATATAGGTATATTCTTAAAAATGCCAGAAAGTTTTGAATTATGCCAAATGTTAGTAGAAATAAAAAAAACTAGCACTGATAATTTGTGTCGTAAAAAGTCATGAAAAACTTATAATCACAAAATATGATTTGAATTCAGTGTGATTAATCTTTAAGTCGTAAGTAATATCGCCTTGATATTTATTTTAATGAATTAATTATTTAATGAGGTAATTAGATAATTGTTTATGTGTTCACACTTGTGAGGATATATTCTAAATATAAATCTGTAAATGCATTATATGTGCAAGAACTCACAACTGGAAACCATATAGCCAAACAGAATAATCTTTTGAATGAAAAATCAAGTTAATGAGACATACGCATTATGCCAATCATTGTGACTGATGAAATTAAAGCTATCAAAATAAAAATCCTTAGCAGTAATTTCGAGGAATATAGTACAAAACATTAAGTTACAAATAACTTTAATTTGCACTGGCTACTTAGGAGAATGTCCTAAATTTTGAAACCAAACGATTTTTCAAAATTTTTCAATTCTGATTATGTAGAATATTCGCACTGAAAATTGGCAGAGTATGCATGGTCATTCAATTTGTGCTGGTATAGAACGCTGGTTTGAAGTGGCGCCGTTCGTATGGTAGATTGAGAGAATTAGCGTCACACTTGAACAAATCTTTAAAAGTGAGAGCTCGTTAAAATGGTCGTATTTCCATTGCACAGATATCTATTACAGAATTCCGTAAAAGATTACAGTGAAAATTTAAATATCACTGGATTTAAGATGCGTTCAAATGCCAAATGCGAATAGATTTCGTTAAACAAAAGGGCTGAGAATGTGCTAAGCCAAAGCTGCATTTAAGGCGTATTCTATCTATTGCTCTTTATTGATATGCTAGTAATATAATTTCTTAAACTTAAGCGACAGGACATGAATATTTGATGACAGAATGCTTTAAGCCCAAGCCAATCGGTTTATGAAAACACCTTGGCAAGCTTATGTCAGATTTCTTCTGCCAAGTTGGAATAATCCATATATGGGATGATTGCTCGTCGTGTGAATTCGGTTGTTCAACGTAAATAGACAGTGTGGGCAAAATAACTTGTTTACGTCATATTTTAAAACTATCGCAGTTGAGATAGAGATAGATAGATGACTAATTACTTGAATCTCGCAGCCTATAGGCAATAAACTTCGACTGAATAACGTTTTTTTAAGTTGGTGGTCAAGCAAACAGTCAGTAATTGGATGGAAGTAGATAAAGTTATCTTAAAATAGATCACGCGACTTTTTTCGATCTTGCATAGTCAACATCTTACTTTTTTACAAACTCCTTACGCAACTACATTTTAGTGTGTCCGCTATAGATTCAGGCAACAATTCCATGCTCTAGATACAAAACACCCTAATATTAAAGGTTATTTATACAATGTCTTTTTGTAAACAATATCTCTGTGTAAAATTTAAACTTAAAAGATTGAACATTTATAAACGATTCTGCCATGTATCTCAGCTGCAGAAAACAAATAAATTCGTTGACACACAATTAAGTTTGCAATAATCCATGGTTAAACTTAGAACCTTCGAACATGAAAGGTCCACCCCTTTGCTCATGCGCAAACGAGCCTGACTAGCATCTTTAAGCTTGTCACAGGATGTTGACTGTGAGAATATTTCACATCGCTCAAGCGGACAAGCGTGTATTGCTAGTACCTGGTTTGTAAAAAAATACCCAGACTTCAAAAATTCAATGAATGTTTCGACAATGTAATTCCCTAATACTTCCCAATTAGTTAAGGAGCAAGTAAGCCTCAAGAAGTGGCGTTTCCCTTTGCGTTAAGAGCAGCAATTTCTTATTGCGCTATCGATAAGTGTTTTGCACCGCAAGGGGGCTAAACAACCACTACTCAGCCCGTCTTGATGCGCAATAAACAAAAATATAGCGTGCGCAATTTTTTCCAAAATATTTCGAGGCGAAAACATTGCGTGACCAGTTTTCTTGCTCTGGCTTAAATCACATAGGGATTTGTTTTCGTTGCTGGCAGTTTAATCCTGCTTTGCCAAACGCGCCTGTGACATTCACCAGACTTTGACAGCATCAAAATGATATGCTGTCTCGAATGGCGCGCAGCACACGATCATTCCATGACCTCGAAATGCTCGTTAATCAACACTCGTTAGAAATACGTTCGCCTTTGCGTGGCCTGTTGACGTCAAATGACAGCAGTTTATTTGCACACATTATCAACAGAGCTAACGGCATTTCCGGACATCGCGTATCGCTTTTCAAAAACGTATAGTACAAACCACATCTCCAGTGACTATATGCGTTTCGAAATTGCACCTTGACATGTAAATGCAGAAGTTCCACAATGGTGCATGACTGCATGCATGCAAGTTAATGTAAATGGAACCTCGATATGGATCGCATATGTTATCACGAGGTTGTCATCTCGCAAACTTTGCTTGGCATCTGGTCTTTTGCCACAAGTTTTATCTCAACAAAAATCCTCGCATTTTTGCTCATATTTCAAACTCGTGTGTTTTAGCTTGGCTATGTTTTCAGCAAGCAAGAACTACGCATGACAGAGTGGCGAACAACGTAAAGCATGCGCGTTTTTGACATTTTGTTTAATTCCTGCTTCATTTTCAACTTCATCGAACAATGGAGAATTTTGCCAGAATGTTTGTGCATGGTAAAAGGATCACTCTTTGCAAAACGTTGTTGGATTATCCATCCAATCAGCGGAGAGTCAAAAGACTTATCCAGACGATTAAGTTTCAGTGAAGAGTTTTAAACATAGAATGACGCCTCCTTAATAATAGAAACATCCAAGTTCGTCGAGTTTCCAGACCATATCTTCATTGATTATATTAGGAAGGCAGGCAATGCTTTTTAGCGTCTATTATAGTTCATAATTGACTCTCTCGCGCGACTCCGCCTCCAGCTAGAAGATCCTTGGCAATAAACAAATATGGACGAAATCATGACAAAATTACTCTGACTGAGTTCTATTGTCAAGACTATAAATCAGAATATCGAGAAATATTTAAGCGCGATGTATTCAAAAGGAATACCATTCACCAAATTTGCGAAAAACAAATAAAGTGTTTATGCCAAGGTCAGGGATTGTACATATTTGTAATATTTATGAAAGAAAGATTGCAAGCAACAATTTCCATTTCGTTAATTTGAACATTACAATACCTATATATCAACATCAGAGATTGTACGTGATGTTAGAGTTATTTGACTTTTCTTATGCACATTTTCATCTTTATAGGTCAAAAGACTGGCAATAGATCTCGATTTGACATAAACATAAGAACTGCAAATCTTGTTATTTATGAAGTAGAGTTAGTATTAAAAAAACAAAAAGTCAATAAGTTTATTGACCTTAAGTTCACAAACCAAACTAAAACACAAAACGATAAGTTTGGTGAAGTTTCTAGACCAACTCCTTCCATCCACACCGAAATCTGACTCATTAATGTCAGAATGAAGCTGGCTGGAACCGCTCTCCGATCCCCTCATACCAAGCAATCTAACGGATCACATGTTTTCCACGCATGGTGCATTACTCCGAAACATTCTGTCTGCTATAAAAAATTTTTAACCTCGATAATTTCCTGATTAACGATGATTATCACTTGCCCGTTGACAGAAAACACACGTTTGGCATGCACAAGCCACATGGCGTGACAGTTTGAGTCATAACGTGTGTTCCTTGTGCACGCGAGCTGAGAGAGTCATGTGTGGAAACTTAAAATAACCTATATAATGAGCTATGATTTTATTTCGAAACTTTTTCGCTATGCACAAATATTTGAGGTGTGGCGAATAGGGACATGGTCTATAAATTTGGCAACTAGATATTATGTGCTGTGAATTTAAAAATCTTTATAATACACAGAAATATATCAATTTTTTAATCATTGATATTTAAACAGCGTATATATAGTTTAGCTTCATAATGCCTTACTACATTTACAAAAAATCATAAAATATTAATTGTAAACACGCGACGCGCATACACTATTTTTTTGCCCTCCTAAAAACTGAAGTGCTTTTCATCTAGTCCTTGGATTTTCTCATCACATAATGAATTTCCTGGTGAATTATCTCGCTAAATGTTACAGATCATAGCACGTACATTCATAACTGCACGTTTCTATACTAATTAAAGTGAATTCAATTGTCAAAAATAGATATTTGCCTGCATACCGTATTTCCTTAAATAAACACCGTGGTGGTCATTAGATATCCATTATGGATGGCGGCGTCTATTCGAGCGCGGCGTTTACTCATATTATCATCATTGTTACTACTGTTATATAGTTACTATTGAAGCTTATTTACTCACGGTAGCCTTTCAGAAGTCTGTTTTTCAAAGGGCAGAGCACACTAACTACAATTATTATAAAAATATCACAGTTATCAACTATAAAAGAATTATATATAATGTTCACTCTTTTTTAATATACCTTCATGTGCGAAGGAGCATGTACTGCGAATCAACAGTTTAATTCCAATTCATAACCAACTTAAAAAATTAATTATCCCAAAAAAATTAAGTTTACAAAAGCAGCGTCAATGAGAAAAAGTGCGGGGCGTTTATTGAAGGGCGGCGTTTATTCTAGGGCCGCGTTTGTTCAAGGAGGCAAGGAAATTTTATATTTGGAACATGATTCTAACGCCTAAGGCTAAACCACTACTTTAACTAACTATGAAGCAGTCTAGCACATTATCAGACATTTTCTTTTTAGACAAGGGCGTTTTTTAATGCTAAGTACCGCCTATTAGATCAACATATTACATTTTCTGCCGTAAAAGCAAAGAACGGATGAATCCGAAACCATTTATAAACTATTGATGAACCATTTTAATGACACAATTTAAATAACAAGTATACTTACTCGTGTATTATCAAGACTTGTATATCATGCCGCCATGGGATTATCATTTGTACGACTTAAAGCAGCCAATTGTAAATTACCTTTCTTTAAGTGCAATTTGCAATTGTTTGTATTTAGATCGAGAAAATGAATAAAGTTTCCATTATTATCCTTCGTATTATTAGTGTAAATTATATAAATAATAACATATACATGAAAAAATTTCTCAATTCTAGCAGTGCAATTTTTAGGAAATACAGCGGAAAAAGAGGAAATTCAGTGCAAAAAAAAGAAATTCAGCGCAATTTTTCAAAATTTTCTTAAATTTGTTCATAAAACATTTTTATAAACTGAAGAAAAAATCAGATCAGAAAATTGTTTTTCGTCCATGTTATTTTCGCAAAGCATTGTGCAGTTACCCGAGAGTTTATGCTTCACCTTGAATTTTTTTACGTATATTATTAATAAGTATTCAAATTGCACTCGTCCTTCGGACTCATGCAATTTTGATAGTCTTTGAAACACTCACTCGTGCATGTTTTTTCCAAATTGCA
>JAODVQ020505483.1:5095-26507 GCA_025400075.2 Phenganax stokvisi
TTGAAGACTTATTTCAAATTGAAGAGAAAGCCAAAGCAATTGATGTAGGTCAGTACAAATTGAGGTTATAAACTCAGTGACGTACTAATAATCTGTAAAAATGCATTTGATTTTGGTTTATGTGTTTTTAGCAATAAGAATGCCTTGTTTGTGTGTACTTATTTCGTTTTTATCCTTTTGCTCAAGTTGCGAAAAAGAATGCTGCGAAAAGTCTACTTGATAATAAAAGGGCACAAAACTTAGGTAAGTAAATTTGGTGGAATTCACGATAGAATTCCAAAATTCTCGAAACTTCTGATTTTTCATGAAATATTTCAAAGGTATTTTCCTGAGTGGATTCAAGCTGAATGCACAAGATGTTGATAAAAGATTGAATTTTATCGACGAAAATGACGGTGGACTTCCTTTAGAAATTGTCATCTCACTGAAAAGGTTTACTTTATTTTATTGACACCGCACTACAGCATAATATAGAGCAATGCACTGCGGTGAACTGGCCAAGGATGTAGTAATACTATATTATTCTTTAAAGATTTCAGCCCAGTACGGAGGAAGCTGAAATGTACAGAAATTACAAGGGAGCGAAGGAGGATCTACCTAAAACTGATCATTTTATGATCAAGGTATTGAGCTAATTCGGTAACAGTCATTATGACAATACTTTTTGAGCTGTATTACAATTTTCAGTTGGTTTTGTATTGCAGCTTGTTGAAATCCCTGATCTCAATGCTCGACTGGACTTGTTGTTGTTTATCTTGGAATTTCCACTTCAATATGAAGAGCTGTCTCCAGTAAGTAGAGAGCTTAGGTAAGCGGCGTTTATGACAACACGGACGTCGACCGGAAGTAAACTTGACGTTTTCCACCAATCGCCTTGCTTGACCCAGTCCTTTGACATTTCTCATGCCACTCGTGTTGTCAAAAACGTCGCTTGCGCTCTCTAGTATCCAGAGTTGACAGTGTTCTACAACTTAATATGATCTTGGTTAAGTTGAAGGGGTAAAAATGCCTATAATTTTCCAGACTGTCTCTTCAGTGCTCCAAACATGCACAGAAATCATTCGTAGCAAGAAATTTCAAACTGTTATGGAATACGTTCTTGCTATTGGTAACTATCTAAATGGAGGATCAAGCAGAGGTGCCGCTCATGGTTTTCAAATTTCATCACTTCCTAAGGTAAATTAGGAAATCTTGAAAAGCTGCGTAGAGGGGGACTCTTACGAGTATAACGTAATATTTCAAAGTTTTTGTCGTCATGGTATGGGAGAAATGTCTGGGAGAAATTTGAAACGGTTTAGGACAAGATTGAGAATTTCGAAAAACTTCATGAAAACGCGAGGGGAAAAAGTTTCAAATTTGTAAATATAATAAAAGCTTGCAATTTTTCGTGGTTCATCGGTAGACATGGGCCTTTATTTGGCATCAATAAAAAGCTGAGGATACATGGATATTGAAAATGTAAAATTTTGAGTTACACTGTGGAACATTTACAGAAAATTTAATGAAAAGTAACAGAGGTACTTTCATGCTTTGGACCAAATTCTAATAAAACCGTAAAATTTTCCAATTTTTTAAAACTTGTTTTTGTGATCTGAAAATGACTTGTTGGGCACATATATCGATTGGTAATGCCTGCATGGCAAAAGTTTGGAACAGTTTGTGATGAACTTCCTCGGTATTGATGTGTTTTTAGTTGATAGACACTCGTGGTAGTCAGAAGAACTACACTTTACTGAATCTTCTTGTGGATATGCTGAGTCTGAAGGAAGAAGAATCGTTGTCTTTAGGACAGGATTTGTCCAGCGTCAAATATGCTGTAGAAGGCAAGACGTTTTCTTTTTGTACAATTTCTTCAATTTCACTTTTGCAAAGTTCGTCAGTCGAAGATACTCATGTGTCCACTTTTAGTAACACTGCATTAGTAAAGGATAAGTACAGGGTGTTGAATATTTTCTCATTATCTCTGTAAATATACTAATATTTTTACCGTGTGTTTTTCAGCTTCTGTTAAGGGCCTCACTGCAGAGGTGGAAGGTATAGAAATTTCAACTATATGTTTTGTTGTTTGAATCTGTGTTATAGATTGTGTATCATTTTGCAAAGATTGTAAATGTATTTCTCGTGTTCATTTTTACATCAAGTTTTATGGAAAGGCTTGGCAAAGATTAAGAAATTAAACACAGATCTCCAAGTGAAACGAAAAACATTGGACGAGGCTGATGGTAGATTCCACGACGATATCCATGTATCCTATACACTAAAAATACTTAAGAAAAAAAGCTGTATGGTTTCCAATATTGTTGCCGTGTTGCTACACGATGAAACTCGAGAATGCAGGGAGCTTATTTGAGAATTACTCGAGGATACTCGAGAGTAATCGAAGGACACTCGTCAATACCCGAAGAAGTTGGAAGAGTCAGAGAGCTTTCTGCAGTTCATAACTATAGTGTTTTTCTTGACTTGTATTGAAGACATTTGTTAGTGAGTATGAATTTAAACTGATGGACTTGAACAACAGATGTGATAAAATGAAAGAAAGTTTTACAAAGTTATTGGTAGGTTAAAATAATTAATGGCATTTCACTTAATTGTTTTTAGTCAAGTTGAAGTTGACTTACAGAGTTATATGTTTAGACATTGTTAGGAGAGCCGCAGGGAAAAAATTCTGAAGAAGTTTTTGGAAATTTGAATAAATTCGTTACTCAGTTTTCATCCGTTGTGCAAGAAAAAACCAAAAGCAAAGAAAAACCTACTCAGTAAGAGACGGATATTTGAGCTCATGCATGTGAATTATTCGAGGACAACGAGAGATATGAAATAACCAACTATTTGATTTTGTTTTTTGTATAGTAACAACAGAATTGATTCGCCTAAGGAAGGAAGAAAGTTTGTAAAGGTATAGATAGGTAAATTTTGCTCCTTCGTTGATAGTTGTATAATTTCTCGCTATGTCTTTGTAGTCTCCAAGTAAAGACCAACTGAACATGAAACAGGTTGTGGGAGAATTGAAGGAGAAGCAAGTAAGCCAACAAGAAAAATCAGAACACGCAAAGGTAATATAAAGGCTGGTTTACACTATCAAAGTTTTTGTGATCAAAGTAGGAATTTTTCACACGGAAGTTCTACGTTCTGAAAAATTTGGAAGAAATATCAGAGTGAAATAGTTCAGTGGTTGAGCACTGTATAAGTTCCCTCAAACAGTTTTAGCAAATTGAAAGCTTAGAATTTACCTATCCGAAATTTCCACTTCGATCATGCATTATCAATACCTAGTAATACTGTGTAGTGACTATTTGGAAACGGTGGGTCAGGTTATTTAGTCCTTCTAGTCTTTTTCACCTTAAGTAGGGAGAAATTTCGAAAAAGAGGAAGACTTTAGGACATAGCGGATAAACTTCGAAATTTCGATTTGAAACTTTTTGTTCTTGTTTAGAAACTCAGTACAACTACTACAAAACAAGCGTCATTAAAACGACTTGTCGTAAATCTTACGGAGGCGACAAAAGCTAGCTCGGTGAAACAAAAATCTCCTAAACGACCTACAAGACATGGTACATTACAAAAACTGAGTGGAGGAAAACACATACAACCGAAATGGGACGTCCGCCATTTTGAACTCGATGACTCGGGCCATCTTCATTATTTCAAAAAAGCCGAAGGCAAAGTTGTCAACTCTATATACTTGCGAGGGGCCCCAGTTACTATTAGTAAAGAGGACAACCGAGAAATTCAAATTGAAACAGAGGAAAGGACATTCATATTAAAAGCGGAGAGTGAGGAAGAAGCTTTGATGTGGAAAAATGATCTTGAGAAATATACGTAATGTTGAATAGAAGAAGTATGCTAAAAATTTCAGGTATATATTTCAACACTCGAAGCCCAAGAAAACGATGAATTTTTTATGTTTAGAACATGAATTTTATTGATGTTTTAGAACGCGAATATTGATCTACACTGTACGTTTAACAACATAAACTTTATTAATTTATATCTACGCAAATTATTTTAAATCGACTGAAATTTTAAAAGAAGAAATAATAATCTATTTATCATCAAGTATACAATGCGTGGGCTTCAATTTGATGTATTGTATGAGTGAATTTACCTGACAACTCATAGCTTTACGATACATTGTTTCAGAATTCAAGCTTATCAATATTAAGGTAAATGTGTCAATTTTTTGGCTTTTGCAGTTTGTTTAAAAAACCTAGCTTTCAAAAGACTCACTTCGAGGCCATTTTCCACCAGCGTCGTCAGAGTCCAAGCTCAAGGATGCACGAAAGATTTCGATATTATTCCTGTGGTTTGTATGCACTCGACGATTGAGTGATCGACGTCATTGCCCTACAACCAAACTTACAAAGAAGAAACTCCTTTATAATACGTGCAAGGTTGTAGATGACAGTTTTTCCTCTTTATATACTCCCTCTGCCTACGCCAAAGCAACATTTATTAGCTCCAATGTATTGCATTCTAGAAGTACGCTTTGGAAACCGAGACCGGAATAGAGCCGGAACTTGTAATACATATCCTGTTAAGTTGTGGAAACTCTCTATTTTACAATGATTTATATAAATTAATAGTATGTAATGTTTTATATATCTGAGTAGTCATGGAATTTGCAATTGTTTTTCGGAAAATAAATCAGCATAATCTGGATGCGCAAACTTGTTCAATTTCTGCACCACATGAATATCGTTTATCGTTTCAACCAATCATATTGTGACATGGCCCTGGGCTATAAGTAGTAATTACGTATGCTATTGATCACGGAACATGATATAACTTTATCTACATTCGGCAGGCAAACACAGCGCGTTTCATCAAGGAAAATAACGCTACAAATCCTACAGACGCAGACGAGTCTTCAGACCAAGGTCGTCTAAGTCATGGTATGTGCATATAGCGTACTTGTCAATGTATTCTCATGTTATGATTTGTGAATACTTTGCAGTGATTTAAACGCATTATGGTGCAATATAATTTATCACTTTCATTTTAAAGATCGCGATATTTATAGCGCTTCAATATATAGATAACTCCGTGCAAAGCAGTTGAATGTAGATTACATTCTATGATTCCGCATTAAATATCTTTTTCTTTGCACAAAGTCAAAGTACTTGAACGTATCAGACGGCTTTAGCACCAAATCACATTCGGAATGTACTTGTGAATTTCTGGTGAGCATTACGGTGTTTTCCCCCGTCTGATTATAGGAATGTTTCGCATTTCGCATTTTTTAAACCTGTTTTGTAACGTTCGTTTTGGGTTACACGAAATGTAGTTTTGAGTGGTATTTGATTGTGGATTTGCTGTATACATGTAATCTTGAATTCGTATATTGGACGTTTGTCAAATTGCCAGAAAATCTTCAATTCTAGAATTCCGATATACTTCCTTATAATTATTTTGTACCGGTCAAGCACACCACAATGTTATATCATGTCTATACGAAAAATTACCATCATAGATAATCTCTCAAACTTATTGTTTCGTACTATAAAATTCATCAGTTATGAATATGATTACTCTTTAAATAACCGTCTATTTGATTCTTTTATTTGACTTCGCAAAGCTTTCTTTCATGACGTCAATATAGAAACGTAGGTTTGAGCTACTTTCCTTTCTGTGAAATGAAATTAGCTGCTACATATTGCAACTTAGTAAATTTCGAACCCAAAATATTTATAATGGCATTGATGACAAAAATTGTGCATGCAGGTACGCAATTTAGTTAATATCAACCAGCTTTTCTTTTTCGGTGTTGTAAGTTTCAGCAATTTGTGTTTCTCACCGCGCTTGACTTACCCATGGCCTCCACTTAGGCGATATTTTCCTGTTGATGCCACGTAGCCACCTTCTACAAAGACGTTAAAGAGTGTCAGTGAGAGTCTTACGAATGTACTTGACTGCTTCGTAGTTTTGTATATCTTTGAAGCATATATGCTCTGGATATGATTCCATATTATATATACCATAATCCACCGTGGGGTACTACATACATAACCTGATATCAAACGTATTGCCAAAAAAGTTGAGGACAAAGACAGTTTATTCTTGGCAGTAACAAGACAATATACTTCTTCGTGCTATTTAACGGGCAAGAATTGTAGTAATTGTATACGGCTTAAAGATTAAGATTTATAAGTAGAAACACTTATTTTCAGTTCTGGTGAACGAAATGACAAGCGACGGAGTTGATTCGTTCGGAGAAATCTGGGATATCTCTTCTGATGATATCTCCAGTGATGAAGACACTAGTTCGCCACACCAGATAGCTCAGTGGAAATTTGATGGAGCACGAAAATTGGTTGGTAATGGTATCATTCTGGACAACCTGAGTGGTCATATTTCAGCAGTATGGAAACAAGTTGGTCGCAATCTCAGAATTAAAGACGCCATTATTGAAAACATTGATATCGAACATGAGCAGGACGGTGAAAGAGAGAAAGCGTATCAACTTCTATTAATATGGACGAGACAGCGTGGAAGTCAGGCTACGTTAGATGATTTGCTGAATGTTTTGGTATACATTGGCAGAAATGATATTGCAAATGCTATTTCAGTCTCCAATAAACATAAGGCAAGTGTAGCTAGATAGACAGTGCTATTTGCTGATGTTGGATTGAGATCAGGAAGATCGATTTTAATCGTTGTAAAGTTTGTCTTTGTAGAGAGCCTCAGTGTGCAGCGAACGTGCGATCAAGACTGAAATAAAAAGTCACACGAAACTTCAGAAAAAAGTAATGAAGAAATTAGAGGAAGCCTTAGAATTCTACCAAGAACGATTGAAAGAAGTCGAAGATCTTCAATGCAGAGTTTTTGAAAGAGAACAAGATAAAGAGATGAAAAGGAAACTTCAAGAATTAGACAGCGATCTTGTTCAAAGGAAATTGGAGTCATTGCAAAGACAGATTTATAAAATGCACGGTCAGAAATATTCTGAGTTAGATAAACATTTGCGAATCATTGCAGATAAGTTATTTGAGTTGGATAAAACGTTTGAGCGGTTTAACGATGATCTTGATGATTTGAGCGTTTCGTATTACTCTCAACTTGAGGTAGGTCAACATTTAGCGTATTTCAGTTTATTACCAGTTAACATTTCCAAGCTGTTTTAACCAATCTTTTTATCTTGTTTTCTAGTGCCATTTCGTTGGACTATGCTATTTTCGGCACATTAAATTTCCCCGTCAGAGTGGTTCCGGCGCAAAACACGTCAGAAGCTCAAGCAAAGGAGATGAGGTATGCATATGGCCACTTACTCAGGACATAGACTTGCTTATTTGCAATATAACAGCAAATCCTTAGCATAACTGTTGCCCAAATGTTGCCCTGGTAGTATATTTTTGATACTATGGACAAACATTAACTGGCCACTTGGACGTCGACTTAAAGAAAGTCTGCAATGGACCATTCAACAAGGATGAATTTTTTAATCAAATTCTAGGAACTGGACGATCACGTGTTTGAAGATTCTCCGGTGTTCGTGAGGCACAATTCAAAATCATCAAGACTATGGTTCAACAGAAACAAACTGAACAGAGCTTCTTTAAGTAGACTGTTTCCTCATCATAGGTTGCGTCGCAAAAAAACCCACGCCCACCCCCACAGGGCTCAAGAAGAACACGTGAAACGTAAACTGGGCGTTTCAATTGTTGATATGGATGAACAATTTCAGTTGGAAGATTTTATGACCAAATTTTGTTGTCGATATCGTCAGGATAGGTCTTTCAGTGAATCTTGTTTGCATTTGCAAAGCACACAAGTTGAATCCTCGGCTCAGACTTTTGACACCCTGCCGCGGTATCAGGACCTGGGCACGAGGATGTCGCAGTATGATCAGTCGACCGAGGCAATCATGCCACTCGTCAGGAGTCCTTATGACACTCTTTCATCAAGAGGTAAAAATTTAAACTACCACTTCAACAGCTTTATACATAATCATTGAAGACACTTGTGGGTATTTGTCTTGTTCAGTAAAGCTAATTGATATATTCCCATTTTTCACAAAATATATACGGTTTTGTTCAAGGTTTTGTCAATGTGGTCAGTGATCGTGAAATCTCCGCAAATCCGGTCAGAGAACTGAGTGAAACTGTGCGTTGTTCTGCAGTATACTATGTGTAAATAGAATACATTTTATAAGAACACATCATTTGTACATAACTTCATTGATGTGTAGATCTGGTAATAAATTGTGGCTTTAGTGTTTCGATCTACACCTTTCCATTCAATCATGTTCAAGCTGGCTGCATGCTTATTAATATATTTGCGTTTTGAAGAGTTTTTGCTCAATGACAATGACGTTGATCAGTTAATTACAACGTTAAAGTTATCGTACAGATTCTGTTTGAACTTTTCCACCGCGCACTAATTGTGGTTAGCGCGCTCAAATAGGAAACTTGAAAATTTCTCGATTATTTGCATATTCATTTTCACACAATACTCAGGCCGATCCTGATTAATAAAAGTGCTCTTTTCGATATGTTTTCCTTTGAGTCAAGAAATGAAACCGGAATCAAAAAGTAATTTTAAAAAAATAGGACATTTTGTTTCCTGCTACAGCAAGATTGAAGAGTCGTTGAGATGTTTATTATCAAACCTCTAGCGGTGTAACAGAACATAAGCATGGAATTAGAGCTTCATAGTTTTCAAATCATATTTTGTCACGTCGTTAGATTCGTAATTAACCGTACAATACACCAACTTTAGACACCGCATGTCTGATATTATATGATCGCAGTTGGATATTTAAGTTTTATGTGTCAAGAACAGATGATGCGCCGTACTGCTCCATTCACTATTTTTTTAATCCAATTTTCTATCCATGCAAATATCCCATTTCGTCAAGGAGGGGAAGTTTCAATATTCGCGTTGGTAAGATATTTATTTCAGTTTACTGTTGCACAGCACGTCCCTTATAATTAAAACTCCTTAAATATTTATGATGGCTCTTTATATTTCCTCGTCCCACGCAGGTGTCAACATCAATTTATGAAACATTTTATTTGTTTCGAAGTAGAACGATAAATAAATGGCGTCGAAAACTGCACTCTTCGTTTTTGGCCTTCTCTTAGTTTTGTTGATTTTGGTAGAATTACACAAAAGCGAAGCGAAAGCAAAAGGAGTTCGAACAGGTCGGGGACGGAGACCGTCAACACGTCGCACTCCGAACTCTAGACGAAAACCGGTGAGTAAAACGACGTTTCATTCTGCTGTCCCTCCCGGTCGAACAAAGACGAAGCCAAGACCATTCAATGAGCGATTCTTGGTTAGAGCAGTGGTTATTTATACCTTGTTCAATAATCCTGTGTATAGTGGACGTTATAACCCGTATAATGATGCATCTTATATCGTAATCCCGAAAGGTCGTGCTTTGAAAGTGTCCAAAGAAGAGTACCATGTCGAAAAAAAGGATGGAACTCATTGCGAAAACGGAACATTGCAATTGAAACCGTACAATGCAAAAGATGTCTTGAACGTTACAACTAAACTCTCGTATAGTGTGTCTCAATATACAGCTGTAGTTGCAGGTAAAGTGAAAGCCATTCCTTCAATGGAAAGAACTGATCAAAGACAAGCCAATGTCTCTGTGTTGTCTTCAGCCATCAACGACTATGTTACAAACATAGAAATCCGTGTCTCATTCAATCAGAGTATCTTGGCAAACACGACTGGGAATGTGGATTCAATGAAAGATTGCACAGTGTTTGTGTATGAATCCCAAGCTTATCTTGTTGAATCATCGGCGTTTCGAAACGCAGCAAGTTTCATTTTGTTCCTATCTGCTTTTCTAACGAATATGTTTTTAAACTGATAAAAAATAAGTTGTTTCATCTGTTTTGACTCTAGTCTTTGTACAATAACATGGTAGAGAGTTTATTCAATAGTAGAACTAGGAAAAATGGGATGTGAATCTGTGATATTTCCAACATCTGATGAATGTATTGCGTGTATAGAGTATTGACCTTATATCTATGGTATTGATACCATGAATCACACACGGTCCAAGCACTGGGTCCAAGCCACTGGAAAATGCACTGGAATCACTGACCATGATCACTGACTGGAATATAAAACTAGCCTGCATACAGGCTCAACTTTAGGGAGTACGGGTTGATTATTTACAAAATGAATAACAATGTGAAATGCCTTGTTTATTTCTCAGATTACAAATAAGTAAAGTTGTTTGACATGTTCTTCATAAGTTACAAAAATTTTACAAAGTTCCACACAGCAAGAAACTTGTCTTCATATTGTATTTCAATGCTCACCATGATCAGGGTTATAGAATTCTAAAACGAAAAAAAAGTTGATCAAGTTTTCATCAAAATGTTAATAACCATCCACTATCAATATTGCATTCATAGTTCAAGTTAAGTTTACATACTTGAGTTTGCTTTTGTCTCCTCTACAAATAGAGTAACAAACTTTCAGTGAATGTGAGCATGATTTGTTTACTTAAATATGTATTTCTTTACCTGATATGGGTATTTTCCATATAAGATATTCTGTGATAGAAAAGGCAATCCCAAATGCCCATACAGGCTTCAAGAATGGAACCATTTGTTTGACATAATTAGTGACTAGTTGAACAACCATATCGCTGACAAGGTCGCAAACGGATCAGCTAGAAATAAGGACAAAATTAAAAGTCGGTACTACTGACATATATACATCTGGACTGCTGGCTTGGCGTCAAAAAGCGTGGTCCCAGATGGCTGAAAGTATGAGAGTGTTTGCTTATGAAGTCGGCTGCTGACCAGTATTGATGACTTTATTGAAGAGCCAGCGATCTTGCAATACTCTCATATTCGTCAGCCTTCGTGACTTTTAAATTGACCACACAAGCGTTTAGTCAAAAAGCATAGGAGCAAGCAGTCCAGATGTATATATGTCAGTGGTCGGTACACATCTTGAAAAGCGAAAAAAATGGAGAACTTTTTCGATAAAAGAACAGCCAAAATGGTGTAATATACCTTTTATGCAGGTACACTTTAATCAGTCTTTACAATTTATTCTACAATATATACTCAAACAAGGACTTAAAATCTACATTTTCTTTGCAAATACCTACCAAATATCTGTGAAACTTTTTATTCCTCAAATTAAAGGCCAATTTGCAAGACGCGCGCTTTTATTCATGCGAACTATCGCTGACCAAAATTATCGGACATTCCGAAAGATTTGATATTTAAAAAAACATAGTCTTTCCACAAAATTTCAGAGATTTTCTTCAAGCGTTTTGTAAAGTTTAACGCCCCAAGAATTTATGAAAAATATATTGAACGGAATATATTGCTGTATGTATTCAGTTCAATGAAAAACTTTACAGAAATTGACAAAAGTGTGAATGAAAGAAATTCAACACTGAAACATTTTATTCAAAATGGTTTATGGAAACACTGGAAGCAAGATGGCGGCTGAAAACGTGCTTTTGCAACAAGGAGCAGAGGCGAAGATCTTCTCCTCTACTCTAGTTTCTAAACCGGTTATAGTGAAAGAAAGATTTAAAAAAGCTTATAGACATCCAATATTGGATGAAAAACTAACTCATCGGCGCACGTCGCAGGAAGTACGCTCAATGGCAAGATGCAGAAAGGCGGGAATTTCAACTCCCGTTGTATATTTTGTTGATTATATATCACATAAGATATATATGGAGAACGTTGAGGATGCGGAGACTATCAAAACTGTCATCAACTCCAAATTAAAACAAGGTTCAGAGATGTCAAAAGAAGATTCTAGTTTTTTGGATGTGCTTGCTGAAAATTTGGGTGCCATGTTGGGTAAAATGCATTCTATTGATGTAATACATGGTGATCTAACAACATCAAATATGCTTTGGCGTTCTGATAAAGATATCGTGCTCATTGATTTCGGTTTGAGCTATATATCATCACTCATCGAAGATAAGGGTGTCGACTTGTATGTACTTGAGCGGGCGTTGCTCAGCAGTCATCCAAACACAGAACAGTTTTTTCAAAAAGTTTTAGATAGTTATCTCAGAGCAACTGAAGTCTTAAAGAAAGCCCAAGAGGTTTTGGCAAAGCTGGATGAAGTTCGATTACGAGGACGAAAACGTGTCATGGTTGGCTAGCATGTGAACAAATGGCACAACGTGAATTGCTTGTTTGTTTCAAACAGGTAGCAATAAAGATGCAAAAAATCATATATTTCTTATTGCAATAATGCAGAATTCAATCCAACAATTTCACATCATTTAGTTTTATTTGTAGTTATTCTTACTCCAATCATATTTCATCAGATATCTGCATGCTAAGTTTGAATGAATAAGTGTTGACATGTCTTGAACTACAATCTGAGGAGTTTTTTTAAAGTCTGGATGAAAAACCACCGCTCACAGTTATTGTTTCCCCAGTGATGTATGATGCATCATCTGAAGACAAGAAAGATACCAAACCAGCACAATCTTTTGCGGTACCAATTCTAAAGGGAAAAAAAACAACAATCTCATTTCAAAGCAAAAAGGTTTTGCACTAAAAGAAACTCTTTTCTTATAAACAGGCTTAGTAAGACAAATCTGTAATGACTGCATTGTTATTACCGTTGAACCTGTATATAACAGCCCTGTATCAAGTGGCCACCCTGTATCAAGCAGCCACTATTCAAAGTCCTGATTTTTTGTATAGAAGTAATATGTTTGTCACCTGTATTAAACGGGTACCTGTATTAAGCGGCCACGTTTCAAAGTCCCGAGGGTGGCTGCTATATACAGGCAGGTTCGACTGTAGTTTAGAATTTATTATTTTACCTTTTCAAGGACAATTGCCGAGTCATTTCTTCTCGGATAGATTCGTTTTCCCATAGCTGCAATGGAAGAAAACAAGAATATTTAATGTTGTAGTGACTTTGTCTGGGATTAAAATTAGATCACGAGACATACTGCTCTGCTGAAGTTTGTTTGTATAATCCCAGGTGCCATACAGTTCACTCGAATTCCATCTAATCCTAATTCACCTGCCAAAACTTTAGTCAAGCCCAATAATGCAGTTTTAGTAATAGAGTATACTCCTAACCCCTATGAGAAACAGTTATTTACTACTTTTAAAAGCGCTTTCCTATAAAAGGAAACTGGATTCATGTAGTTCTCAAAGATATTTTATATTCCAAAGGTTTTATACTAGTACATCACCGGAAATGCCCTGTATCCAGCAATCGATGACACCAATGTTATTGCTCCATTTATCCTTGAATGATACAAAAATTAAGAACATATAGTGTTCGTAAAATGTTCTACATTTTGCTTACTTCTGTTTTTTCATATGTGGAACAACTTCTTTTATCAATAGGAATGCTGATTTCACATTAATGTCAAAAATCTAAAGGGAATGGCACACCATGTAAATAAAGCATTCAGTTTTATAGCTGGATGGATAAAAAGTCATCTTACTTTATCCCATGTCTTTTCTGTGACCTGAAAATTGAACACAATTCTTAAAGTCTGACTTGAAGATAGGCTCAAATCCATCAGATGTTGAAACTTACATCTAAAATGTCACCATACACTGGATTAGTTGCAGCATTTGACACCAAAATGTCAATTTTTCCATACTTTTCCAAGGTCTGAAAATTAAATGTAAAAAAGGGTCTTCAAAGTGATGAAGCCCCTTCAAAAATTTCCACCACATAGTGACATAATACTACCTTATTAATCAAATTGTTTCGGTCTTCAGTTTTGCCAACATGGCACACCAGACCGAAGATGTCAAGACCTTCATTTTGAAGCTGTTTGCATGCTTCATCCACTTTGCTTTGTGTACGACTACTAACAACAACCTTGGCACCATCCTGCCCCAGGCGACGAGCGATTTCATAACCAATGCTAAAGTTAAAATCAGTTTGTAGTCTGGGCCGGCTAAATTTTTTATGCAATTGTTGGATGGAAAAGAACCCAATTAGCAAGTTAACACTGTTGTATTTTACCCTTCTGATGAAGCTGTAACTATGGCAACCTTTCCAGCATGGGTTGAAGAGTTTCTTGCAAATTTTGCGGCACTATTGTACGCTTGGTTAGCAGCTCGACCAATCATGTCACTGCAATATTGACCAATCAAATTTATCAAAACGTTTCTACAGGTGATCTGCGTCTTTGGTTTTCTTGCCGAGTTTTTGCGGTTTTGACGTATTAGGAAGCAATACTTCATCTCGTACCAATGAAATACATCATCAGTCAAACAAAAGAGAAATGGAGCTATTGTAGTACGGACTCAAAAGGTTTAGAAAACTTGATTATCCAATGAAATACGCGAATATAACGACGATCATATTAGTAGTTTTTGGAGCATACATTTTGCATTCTGTTTACATTATTTCTGAGCTGTTCAAGCCTCCAAAGTGTGAAGGTGGGGTACGAAAATGTATTTTGCCCCACTACACAGATTTGTCAAAAGAACAGTTCTCGGTAAGAGATGATATATTAAGTATTTTATCGTACTGTAGCATGAAATTGCTTTTGGGATGGAAACATATTGTTTGAAATAAAATTGTATCATAAATACCATTTTCGTATTGTTTAGATTTCAATTTATACCTCTACAAAGGAAGAACCTGCTACGTCCAGTTTAGAGATGTTATGGGCAAAGGCGAATTTTAATGTTGAAGAATACTTGTCGATGTTAGTTAGTATTATATTTTCATCAATCCCATGTTTAAGAACCCATTAATACCTAATGCTCCCCTCGTATCCACACTTTGCTCTTTCTTTTGTTCAATGCCAGATAATTTTATTAGTTTAGGAAGGTGTTTGCATAAAAGGGTTATTACAATTTACAAATAAGGGCCCTTGTTGCTAGAATGTTCACATAATGTGTAGTCTGTCTCTATAGCAACGTGAATGTAAGTCTTCCATGGATGACAAGAAACAATGGGACAATGTTCATTCACATCTACCTACATTCCCGAGGTTCTCAAGCTCTTAGAAATGATCAGGCTTCATACTCAGTTGCACCTTTGACCAAGTTCATGGTCGAACAAGGCAAGGCATTCAACTTGATGTCCAGTAATGAGGTAAATTTATAGCAAACTTGTAAGAGTCTCATCCTAATGGGTAAAACAGTCTGCCATACTGTAATGCATTGTCTCTTAATAGGATTGATGCTTATCAAGTCATTGCTTTTATGCTTGAATCTTAGTATTATTGTTTACGTAGAGCAGTAATCATGATAACCAATCATCTGGCATGCCTATCACTCATTGGAGACCAAGATTGACATACCATGTTCTCACTGATCCTGTTTCATTTGATCGCTATGCTATTCCTGGAGAACTTTACTCTCTTTTGAGGTAACAATGAACTAAACAACTACCAGTACATTGAGTTTTTGTTGTTAAGTTATTTTTTGCAAACTAAATTGAGACAATTTTCTAGGATGGCAAGAGATGGAAGATACATTCCATTTTTATACATTGACGAACTTGAAATGCTGGAGAGAAACATGAAGGTATACTCCTCTCCATGTTTTCAAAAACAAAACATGCAAGCACAACTGCATGTTTTTCATTTAATCTAAGGCTATGAAAAAGTTATTTTAATTATGTAAGAAAGAAATAAATATGTGTTTTTCACAGCCAGTGAACTCTAGTACAAAAGAGATGGAATTGAAAATTGAATACGCTCCCATAGGCATTGGCAAACTTCGAATTTGGAGAACCATGAGTTCTTCTATGGGCTCCATGAAGAGCTTAGGTAAAAATTAGACAGAGTTACTACAATAACAAAGCAGAGCACTAAGTGGCATATTACTTTTTATTCATTTAGCCATCATACTGTGTTTATTAGGTTTTTCTGACAAAGATCTTGATGAAGTGAAAGGAATATTCACTGATACAAATCTCTACTTACTAGGATTGACATTTGCAATTTCGATCTTCCATGTATGTATATAAATACTGCAAATGAGTTTCTCTTTTCTACCAAGAATTCCCTGTATTAGATGTTGTAGTTATTCAAAATTTTGTGTTTTTTGTTATAGTTGATGTTTGACTTCCTGGCTTTCAAAAATGATATTATCTACTGGAAGAAAAGAAAATCCATGGTTGGACTTTCCACCAGAGCAGGTAGGCAGAATTTGCTACTGAAAATCATGGTGGATTTCTGGCTTTTGAAAAGTCTGTGTTTATTGTAGAATGGTAAAGATAACCTAGTAATATTCAAGTTATTTATCTAGTCTTATGGAGGTGTGTCAGTACAGCTATAGTATTTTTGTATTTGCTGGATGAGAAAACAAGTCTTTTAGTGTTGATTCCAACTGGCATTGGCGCTCTTATTGAGGTAGAATCTTTGTTTTAATTCTGCATTTTGATTGGCTAATCCTGCTAATTTGCATGCTTTGATTGGTTAATAGTCGAGCAAACGCTTTAAAAAGGAATTTTGGACGACTTTTAGAGACGTTTCAACCATACCCTTTGCTTAGCTATAGCTAGCAACAATGAACCCAATATATTTGAAATTATAGTTGGATTTATATATATTGGTTGTTAGGTTTGGAAAGTGACGAAAGCACTCAAGATATCTGTTAGTTGGACTGGCGGACGCTTGCCATTAATTCAGGTAGATTTTCAAAAACAAAACACGAAAAACTTGAGTTTTTGTATCTTATTCTATCCTAAATGCTTTGTCATTAGAGTTTGGCAAAATATAACGGCCAACTTATCAAAGTTTCAGATTATTTTACAGAAGGAACTCACGAAACTTGTTGCTTAGTTCAATGTGTTATTCACTATAGTTTGGCGAAAAAAGTTCACAAGAAAAAGAGACGGAAGAATTTGACTCACAGGTAATTTTTTGTCAATATATTGGCAACAAACGTCTGTTAGTTGAAAAAGTGAATTTTTAAGTTTCGTTCTTATATTATAGGCTATGAATTATTTATCTTATGCTTTGTACCCTCTGGTAATCCTGGGAGCTCTATATTCGTTGGTTTACCAGCCACACAAAAGGTAAAAACATGCAGAAAATTCAGTCACATTGCAAAACTGTGAGTTTAGACTATATTGAAATAACAAGGAACATAATGCTCATTTTTTGAAGCTGGTATTCATGGATCATCAGATCATTAGTAAATGGTAAAGTATAAAATTTTTTATTTTCTCTAGGCAAAGACATAAAAAACTTACAATAAAGCTTTTTTAAGACATAACTTTAACTCTTCATTTCCCAAACCAGATGCTAGCTGTAATTGAAACGTATAACTAAATATTAAAGCATACTACTATCATCTCTCATTGATACCAATGCTTTTCTTCAGGTGTTTACGTTTTTGGCTTTATCTTCATGCTACCTCAGTTGTTTGTGAATTACAAGGTATTTTATCACGGATACATTTAACTGAGAAAAGTCTGTAAATACTTAATTTATCTTATTTTTTGCAGTTAAAATCAGTCGCACATTTACCTTGGCGTGCACTTATGTACAAAGCGTTCAATACATTTATTGATGATGTATTCGCTTTTATCATTACTATGCCAACAGCGCATCGATTGGCTTGTTTTCGAGATGACATAGTGTTTATTATCTACTTGTACCAACGATGGTAAGTCGATGAAGTGTTCAACGTGAGTTGAAAAATGACGCATCCAGTGCCTGGGCAGTACTTTGACGTCGTGGAAGACGTCTAAAGTTTAAGCGTTTACGGTGTATGGTCATGATAGTCATTCAAGGCTTTTTATAGTCAGGAAAATTGTTCACAGATAGGGAGGGACAGAAATGTTTTCATTGTCTGGTACTTACTGTATACTTTCTTTAGGTTATATCCGGTTGATACTAAACGAGTGAACGAGTATGGCGTATCCTATGAAGAGAGCGAGAAACCTCATCAAGAATGAAGCAGAAAGATTTCGTTTACAGATTCTTTTGCTAAGTGGGTAAGGTAGGGTAATGCGTGAAGCTTGTGTAGTACGCGAATTCAAATTGAACGAAAAACGCATGCTGGCTTTGCGGGTAATAGAACCATATGATTGGTTTAAACTCATCCTCCATAAATTTTTGAAAATGAGAACAGAACTTAATGTAAATTTACTACAATCATACTACAACTAATGGACAGGCGGAGAAGTGTCACCAACGGTCGTTCTGTCCATATATATTTATGACGGAACATATGCTATACTACTTAAGTCGGGAATTCAACCTTATCAACTTTAGACTATTAAATTAATCTGTAGACCAATTGGCGTTTCTTTCCATCAATGCATTGTCACCAATCTACATTATATTTCACGAGACATTCTTGTTTCCAGGGCTTCGCAATATCTAAACAGTTCATCATTACTTTACGAAAAGATAGCGTTATCTTGTAGTGTATTTACAGTCATTAACGCTTGTCAGTTTAGTTATTGATTGAAATTCTTCTTTTTCAGGATATGGTACGTGTTGCAGATGTATGTGATTTGAAGCTATTAAACCCAATCTAATTGGTTTGATTTGTTTTTCATTGTACTTCACTAGGCGACAGGACCACATTGCCAATTTAAGCATTGACTGCGATGATCGAGCTATTTGAAAGTAAAATAAATATTTTAACGAAAATTTTCTCGTAAAATTGTCGTTTGATTTCAAGGGTTCCGTCTTAAGTAAGAAACTATTCCTAAAATGGTATTTTTACACGAGCATTTCTGTTATCCCCATCCATCTACAAGAATATGGGAACAATTACCTTTCTGGAATCGTATGTGTTACAAGATGCAAGAGCGCCACCAACTGTCAAAATCAATTGCAGTACCTGTTTCAGCTTAAACATTAATCTGGTCGTAAGATACGGTTGGGCACTCCTTAAAAAGTTCAATCGAGACAGCAAAAACTTCCGTATCAAATCGACAAAAATTGCTCCATCAGCTGGTTGTGATAAAAACGTTTGGTTGTTCAAGTGATCATGTTTTAGATTTGATAACATGTGAGAGTTGAGCAATAAAAAGTGATAATTCATTTCAGAACAGGTTGTCCTTGGATTTTGTTATCTTTGACAAATAAGAAATAAAGATTTTGTCTCAGAACGTTTAGTGGTTGAGTATTACATAATTATTTAGTACAAAATTGCTTCTCAGATGACTACTGAAGTATCGTTGTGGAAAAGAAAGTTCGGTAGTCGTTTGTGCTAACGTATGTGAAACATGATTGTATGTCCCAAGGATGACACACTGTTCATTGACACTTGATGTGTATTAGTGTTATGAAGATCTGGAATTTATTCATCTTTATCTTATGCAGCCAAATAGAAGGTACTGTTTATATCTCCTCATCCATTAATTGCTTCTCTAGATACCATCAGTACGTTTATATAGTTATAGATATAGTTATAGACGTACATGCTAATACGGTTAATCTTTCAGAATACGATAGTTTTCCGATAGAAGACGTAAGAGCAGAGCCTAGACTATTAGCTGCGATACTTGGTTATAGCAAAGGTGAGAGGTAAAACTGAGTTAAAAACTTGAAATTCCAACTAATATGCGATACAATATATTATTTAAGATACAGTGAAATTACTTATTGTTTAGTTTCAAGTACCCTATTGTTGTGATGTCAAAGTAACTGTTCCTTTTCATTTACAGAGGACATTCCTTTTATGAACGAAGTTGTCAGTGTCCACAATAAGTACCGTACAATCCATGGAAGTCCGCAAGTATCGCAATGCGCTCGGTTGCGCCAGCAAGCGGGCATGTACGCGCAGAAGTTAGCTGATCAAGGGGCTCGGCAACCACAGGATGATCCTAATTTGGAATTTGGAGTTGGTGAGAATATTTACATCTCATGCGGAAATGAAGTTTCTGCGGAAGACGTTGTTGACCATTGGTGAGACTTTCGTCAGAAATTGACATTTCCATTATTGCACGTGGACGTATTCCAAAGTACCTCCCACTTTATGTTACAGGTATAGCGAGGTGTGCAACTACTTTGGTAACAAGAAATCTTTTAATGATTATAAGCATTTTGCACAAGTCGTTTGGAGAGCTACTTATCTCATGGGAGTTGGTCGGCGAACAACTGAGAGTGCTGGACAGAAGTGTACGTATGTGGTGGCTAAGTACAGACCAAAAGCAAAAGAGGGTCCTACTGAATTTGCTAATATCCTGAGAGGAAGTTTTGATTCCAGTATTTGTTCTGGTAATATCACCTTTATATTTTTTGAAAATTAATCCCATCGTTGAACTTACATTCATCTACTATCCCATATGAGTAACTAAGATTCTTTCTTGTGTTTACGTTTACTGTAGGATCAGGGGCCAATACTCAGTCTTCAACACCTCAATCGGTCAATAGTGGGTCTTTGTTAGGACAGTATGGAACAGCAAATAATGCAAAACCAGCAGAAGAAAGGCCTGCAGATGAAACTACCAGACAAACTGCTCAACCAAGCCAACCTCAATCATTGCCTGCTGGCCCAATACCAACACAAAGTACAAGTGCGACACAGCTGGCAACTGGAGGGAATGTAATCAGACCTGAATCGAATCAGCCTGCAAGACTGCCCTACCAATCTCCAGGGTACTCAATCCCTGAGCCGTTAAGAACTGTATCTAATGAAGGTGATGTGGTAGGACAGACAGGGATGCCAGGAGGTTCAGCACCAACTAGTGTCCCTGGTACTGGGGATCTCGAAAGAGCAAAAGATCCAGAGAACTCGCATATATCCCCAATGATTGAAGAAAAAGACACTCCAGGACTGTCAGAAAATAATGAAGGTGAACTAGTGACGACAACTCCTACTCCTCACAATCCATCAAGCGATACAACTCAAACAGCTAGCTTCGAAACTTCTGGTGGTGCAGATAGATTACCAGAGTCTGCAAACACAGAGGAAAAATCAGCTTCCACTTCTAGTCCTGATCAGCAGGTTGCTGCAACCAAACCAGGTGAAGCAGTTAAACCTGCTCAATCTAATCCAGTTGAATCAAGTAAACCTGTTGGTTCAGTTGATTCCGATAACCCAGAAAAATCAGCTCAGTCCTCGGGAGGCCCATCATGTGAAAGTAGGAAGCAATGCCCGCCATGTATTTGTCCTAAAGAGAAAGGTGATGAAGACGGGAATAGAAATCCGTCTAATCAAGGTCAATCAGAACAACAGAGTTCTCAAGGGGCTCCTAGTCAGAGCACTACTCCCCCTAAGAATGAACCTGAATCAACGAGTCAAGCAACTTCCAATGGAAACCTGCCTGCTAGTCAAGGTGGTCCAGAAAAAAGTAGAGAAAGTAGTTCTCCTAGTGCTGGTGGAACGCCTGGCCTAACTTCAGGCCAGCCAACTGAAACAGGTCCCATCGGTGCCACGGAAGGTACAGGAAGCTCTAAGGGATCTCCAGGTAGCTCAGAGCAGACTCCAAGTGACTCAGAGCAGTCTCCAAGTGGCTCAGAGCAAACTCCAAGTGGCTCAGAGCAGACTCCAAGTGGCTC
>JAODVQ020505588.1:6009-17676 GCA_025400075.2 Phenganax stokvisi
CATACCAACTTTTGCTTTGTGTTCTGATGTTTCATGGAATAATTTTTATTGTTTGTTAAAGAATTATACCACACACATAAATTTGTAACTTTGTAACGGTGGTTTGACATGCTGTACTTTATATACAATTTGTACATGGCAATATATATGCCATTCGTTATCACAGACGTGTATAATTTTATTCTCTATAAATAAAGACTCTGTAATTGTCATAAAATGCACCAAAGGATATGACAGCTTTAGGAATTATTTCATCAACGTTTCCCTCCTCTTTTCTCCACTCTTGGGGTATCTTAACTCGAGTTGAAGCCATTACAAAGCAAAAAAAAGTCCCTGCACATATTTGAAATAGAACAAGGTGATACTAGAACGTTTTGAAATATTTAGTATGTCTATCATTTTGATTTTGCCAGAAAAGGACAAACTTTAAAGGTCTTCCTTCATTTCCGTAGTAAAATAGTAGTTTGTACTTGCTTCAATGGTAATGGTGCCACGTGATAGAATACCACCAATCGGAAACGATTAAAATGAGCGGGAAAAACAAGAAAACCCTAACTAACCACCCTACAAATAACAAATGTGAAAACTGATCTTCAGATATAACTGGATCACAGTGAGGAGTACATAGGGGTAAAAGGAACATATTATTGCATTTATGAACATGTTGAATATTTGGTTGAAAACATGCACATAGTCCATGATGCTTAGAGGCGATAAACTGAAGTAGCCAATCAGAGACGAGAATTTTAGGCGGCAAAACTTTTCTTCCTAATTTTCATCGCGCACTTCAAAAATTTAGGCGCAGCTGAAAAATAGTAAAATAATACCTGGAACGTTAGTTATAAAAGGTTGCAGAAGTCGTACGGCGACACGTAAGGTATACATATACGTCTTTTGAGCAAGTCTGTGGAAATTTTCGCATATCTAGGCATGAAGTAGCGTCGAAAGCCATACAACATTTCACGAAGCAATACAAACTTAATAGATACGTTTTAATGACCTTCATCGCTGTTAAGCCAGCACTAGCCAAAACTATTGTGCCCTGATTCGTGTTTTGTTTTTGGGAATAGATTATTAGACGATATTTTGTCGAAATTACTGAAATTAAGTGAAATGTTTTGACCACAAAAGAATGCATCAAAATGGCGAACAAAATGGCGAACAAAATGGCGAACAAATGGCAAATAAATATAAATTCGCAGTCGAAGAAAATGAGCAAGAGGATAAAATTAACAAGAAACAAAAAAGTTAAAATAACACAAACACAACGGAAAAATTGCGCAAACACAATTAAAAAATTCGGGATGAAAATGAAAGTTGTGGCGAAAGAAGAAAAACAAAGCAACCTTTATCTTCGGATGTGTCAGTATCGCTGAGATGCACAAATAATTCTGCATTTCCAACCCCTCACGAACCACCTCTCGCCCGTACTATGTGGTCAAAAGCACAAAAATTCATGGGAAGAAGGGCAGTGGTGAATCATGAAATTATACAGGCTTATTACTTATCAACTTTAGTTCATTTTATTCATTATTGCAATGGACGTACATGTATGATACATACAATACCATTTATCCCAATCTCTTTTCTCTAAAATAATGACGATCATTCGTTTCCGTTTTTATCCATGTTCTCAATTCACTATGTTTGTAAAGAAGTTTACAAACGATTGCTCGTATGTACGGAGAAAAGACTAGTCGATAAAACTGGGTTATCATTTTGATTTTCTTTTCCCAACAAACGTGAGGTCTGTCTCAAGGTGACCCTGAATCAAAAGAAGAGCACAGAAATTGATAAGAACATAACTAAACTAACAGGCGTAGCTAGCCATGACAACTGGTCATGCGATGCCAGTAAATTACTGTAGTCCTCCGTGGAAACAAAATACCTTGGTTGGGCCTCGAAACTTGGCATATGTCAAAGCGCTGATAGGATTATAACTTAGATCCAACTTGAAGGATACATGAAGATGCACAAATGCTTCGCTCTCACCTTAACTGCGGCAGCAACAGCATTAACATCAAGTAGGAATGTATCGTGACCAAATATGGAAGGAAGTTCGTAATACGTCACTGAGTGGTTCCCAGACTCTTTCAGCAATTCTTCAAGCTCCCTCTGTTGTTGAACGGGGAACAGCAAGTCAGACTGTACACCCATAACCTTTGAGAGAAAAGTAAAAATGATTGGTCAGATAAATCAGTAGGTATTTTTCTCTATAATAACTGATCCTTGAGCTTATCAACTTCGCTATAGATTATTTCTCACCAAGGCAGGACATTTTATTCTTGATACTCCTTCTACAAGAGAGTTGTACCCATCTCCTAAGTCAAAGAGGTCCATTGCCTATACAAGGAAGAGTATATCAACAAACAAAAGGAAGAAACATTACCTTCAGTCAAAAGTCAACATGGAGGCATGGTCTAGAAACTTGGCAAACTTGAAAAGTCATTCAATAAGCTGTGATTTTGAGTCCATTGTTGATGCTACCATTGGATGACAGCTTCATCATTATGCGGAAATAGTTCAAACCAGATCTCCAAAGGCTTTTGGTCTTATTCATTTACCGTCGGTGATCGAGTTTTTCTCTACCTTTGATATGTATAGCATGGAATTAGGATCATATTTGAGACAAAAACTTTCACCCTGTAAAAAAAGGAAACCGGAGTTTTTTTTACAAAAACACATTGGCTTCACTGTAACTGAAAACCAAGGACAAGCGGGATGATGGAGGTTGTCTTCACCGTGCGGAAGATTCGACAAACATTGATGAAAAGGAGAAACGTATGATTTTATCCACGTTTTCGCGATCGAGTTATCTTCACATCCTCAAGGACAAAACTCAAATTATCTTGGCTTACTAAGGTATCATGGATTTTTCTCCACATACTTGATGATCAAGATAACCCTCAATCATAAAATCTGCTGCAAAACAGGGGTTTTTTGACTCGGTAGACTTGTCTATTTTTCGTCGTCCAAATCGTGTCTCCCATTCCTTGCCACTGCGATAACTCACAGTTGCAATAGACCTAAGCAAAGTTAGAGACAGAAATGTATAAAAAAGCATCCTTACTTCGCATGATAAACTCCATAATAGTCAACAAAACGTATCGATTGTTCTTGCTGGATACCTAGTGAAAGGCATACCCCCTTGCTCCAGACTAGAATAACAAAAGACGTACTCGCTGTTTCGTCATTATCTACTATTAAATGAAGCCACTAGTTGTACTGCGTTTCAAAAGATGATCATATTGTCATTCTCACCTTGCATTTTTCATCCCCAATGAAGGGAATGGACCGTCATAGTAGAAGCCATTGTTCCAATTGGGATCACTCATGAGAACCTGACGTTGAATATAACGCTGAGCAATAGACGATGGATGGGACTGAGCACACGAAGAGATTGATATCACCCTAGGAATGAACGCGAGTTAGCTCAGATTGCTGGGATTGTGAAGCAAGCGGATGCAAGTTCGTGTCTCACACAACGTTGATCCTCTTACAAGAGCGAGTAAATCAAATTTGTTCTCACTTGTTTGCACGTTTTTTACAATAAGTTATCATGCAAGAAAATGATATACTGGACAATCTGCTGTCCACCTTGTAACAATCTTTTGTTTATATCAAAGTGCCAAAATAATCTAGACCTTTTCACTCTGTCTGGATACATAGCTGCCGCCAGAAGTGAAGACATTCCACCTAAAGATGATCCCACACTACCATGAATCTAATGTTGAAATGAGGAAGGAAGTTATACTTAGATGAACGAAAGCAAAGTTTATCCGAGAGATAGCCGAACCATGGCAAACAGAGTAGTCATGTAATTCATGTCATCGAGGAACGCACCTTAGTGGATGAATATCTTGCTTACCGAGTGGATTCCAAGATGATCCAGCAACTGAAATTGTGATTCTATGATATCTTGGACACTCACACAAGGAAACGTTGTACCATAGGGCTAAAGAAATGAAACGTATTGTCAAGAAAGACGTTTTCATCTGCCTAGTAGCTATGTGTCCATCTGAACTCGTTCAAGTTTTACAGTAGTTAATATCTTACCTTCCCTGTTAATGGATTTATAGAGGAAGGACCACTAGAAAAACAAAACAAAAAGTGAACAAAGAAAAATTCTCTTGGAAGCGAAAACCTTCATGAAGTGCTGTGCAATTTATACAATAATGAACATCACAGAAACGTGACAAACAAGCCGTACCTTGAGCCGTAGCATCCGCCAATGACGTTCACACAAAGCACAAAAAATCTTTCAGTGTCCAGAGCACATCCTGGTCCAATGAACGCCTCCCACCAACCGGGATTCGCGTTTTTCTGGAAATTTCGTGACAAATTACTCGTTTTTAGGGATGGACTCTCAGATAGTTGAAAAGCAGATTGTAGCCTTTTTATACCGGGGTATTTTTGGGACAATGCAAGTTGTGCAAGATTATACTACAGACGTTTACTCGATATTTTTTGGGCTTTACAAACTATCAAGAAATGGTCCATCAACAATGTCACATTAATACAATATGGCTTGTGATATCTCTCAAGATGATTCTACTACTATATAACTTGCCTGGTGACTTTTTGCATGTGACGAAGGTGATAATCCAGTGAATAACAAGATGACATTGTCTTTTCTTTCGTTCAGATCACCCCATGTTTCATAAGCTAGTATTAGTTCAGAAATCTCGCCACCACGGTAGAACTTAAATCTCTCTTTTGAATGGTAAATTGTGTAGCCAGAGTTCACTTTGTCGTACATAGGTTCAAGTCCATCCTCCAACTTACTGGAAGACCTGGGGTAGAGAAGCTTCTTTACGGGAACTTCGCTTACTACATTGACTTGCTACAAGCCGACCGCTAGGGAGTGCATAAGACACGATTTACCTCTGGGATATGGAAATGAGTTTTGAAAGTCGATTAGATCAGTATTAGTGGAAGAATCCCTTCCCTGCTGTGTAGGAGGGACCCCTTTTCTGGTGACAGAAACGAGAAAAGAGAAATATGTTTTGTCTTCCCAGATGCAATAGGTACAAAATTTTGATTATGATGATTGGGATGGCGTAGACAAAACAGTTGCCTCCACTAAATCGTCAGAGTTTAGGAGTAGACATTTGTGACAAGAACAGTAATAAGAAAAAGGTTCCCAAAGCCAACCATAAACCACGCAGGTGACGCGCAAAGCAGGAAAGTCCTGGGTACGAGATTTATTCAGAAAATGCCATTTTGTTCGATAGATGAAACTAAACTGAGTACTTAGTGGATGATGGGTCAATGTTAATCCATACTGCGTGTGGTCAATCTGATTATTGAATGTCAAAGATACAGACTTCGAACTTTTGACGTAGGATAAAGCAATCACGCTCACAACATGAGACAATACGCGACTGCGCAGACAGCATTTTGTGAAACCATCTTAACAATAGCTGACTCATGATTGTGACACTATTGATAGCTTTTCTGTGTGTTCTAAATAATACATTGCAACAAAAGTACGGCCGCTAACGAGCTGTGGGACCTCTAGTGCACCGTGGTACAACTGAATTACAAGCTCAGCTCAGGAATATTCAACACAGCATTCGCAAGACATAAACAAATTCGCAATGGAAAAGCTCACCTAAAGTCATCTTTCCCACTAAATGTTGATTTTTCGCGATAATTCTGTCTGAAATGTTGTACGGTGTACTGTTTCTGGTAAACTGACAAAGATACCACTGCTGGACTGCTAAAACTTCTTGAAATACTCCGTTTGACAGCGCGCCCAAAGGCGTAAGATCTTTTAATAAAGTTAAAAGTTAGCATATTGTGACACCGTGATATCCCCGTGGCAAAACGTAAATAAGGCAAACCATGGTAAAATTACCATACGCTTGCAATGAGAACCAATCATTGCGCTTCCATGTTAATTCAGGTCAAAGATCACTGACACAATGGTTGAGAACAGAATCAGAATATGAAATGAGATATATCCTTGTAAAGTGGTTCTTCTTTGTCATTTTTCGTACATACTTTTGGTAGAAATATATTGCTGTGAAACGTCACTTGTTGGTGTAAAGTTTCTTTCGGCTGCGAATAATAAATACAGTGAAAATATATCCCACCTGCGCTGTCAAACTCAAACGTGACAACTTTAACACTGACACCATTCCTGCGTTGCTTTTGGCCACAAAAACATGTCTAGTGCAAAAGGTCTTTTTATAGCAAAAAGTGGCAAAAAGAGAACGATTAAGTTTGCTCTCGCTCTCAAATATGAAACAATATTTGAAAGTGCATAATAAAGGCAATGAAACAGAAAGCGTAGGAAAAAAATACTTTACTTTTCAATATCATGCTAATGAACTGAATTGAAATAGGCCAAATGGTTTACTCAAGTATCTTACATTGTACAACCAGCTGTTTGTCATGCTATGCCTGGCTAATATGTGCATACAGATGATCTAAAGTAACCCAAGAGTACAGCTCCAGTCGTTGCTAAATTAAATAATCTATTAAACACCCTCATTTGCCTACAAAATTCAACAGTTGCAGCTCACTCAACCCTTGTAATGCTACTTTAATATTTGCTTTGATTTTGGCGCAGTCTTTTGTTAGTTGTTCCGCTTGCATTGTCAAATAATCAACTTTCGTATCAATAAATTTCACTGCTTCTTCTAAAGTAAACTCAACAAAAAATCCATAACCAACAGCGACTAAAATCATCCTAGTGTCCTTCACCTCTGCTTGACAATAAAAATTGCACCCTAAGTCAACCTGCGTCCGCATTTTGCCGCCTTCGAAAAACTTCATTTTCTCAATTGTCTTCTTCAGTTGCAAATAGTCAGCAATCGTAGAGTATAATTTGTCTCTTTGTTCGTGAACTTTACGCAAATCTTCCTTAAGGTTATTATTTATAAAGTCTTCGTACTTCTTAACTTTTTCTGGAAGACTAAATTCGAAATTCGACTTCTTTTCAGGATACTTTGAATATTCCGCTCCTTCACCGGCCGCCATCTTAGATTTTTATGCCCCAGAAGCTGGGAGCCTGGGACTCGGAGCGTTAATTCTGACTTCTGTGATACAAATATTATAAAACAAAATCTTTAACCTGTCTGAATGAAAAAGCCATGCCTTAAGTTATCGGCGAGGCATACTTTTAAATTTAAGAATGTGCAATTTTATTTCCCTTGGAAACTATTGATAGTTTTAAATATTTCGGTAAATTTTGAGACAAAACGTGTGAAACGCAATGCATTTCGGGAAGGATTTAAAATGTCTGAGTTCGCGAGCCGATGCACAGACATGCGCACTCGGCTCCGGCCGATGTCCGCCAAAATGGCGTGAAATTTATAGCTCAGAAAAAATACAAAAACAAGGACTTTACAACGATTCAATTGTTGAAAAAATACAAGTTTTTGGTGTATTTAAGTGTGGTGTGCATCATGGCCGGTTTTGACGAGGCTGGGTTGTCGGGTACGGAATATATACGTGAAAATTTGGCCAACTGTAGTGACACTACTTTTGAGAATTTTGTAGAACAGTTTCAGCAAGATAATGGCATTCTTTTGCCGTCTTTGCAGCAAGCATTGCCTTTGTTAGACTTGCACAATATCCCAAGGTATGAGTTCCATCATACGGTCATGGAAAATTTGCGTGAAAAATTGCAGTCAAGGTTTGAGGTGATTGGCAATGATAAATTACTACAGTTGTTAGAACAAGCTTTCTCGTTTATCAAAGTTCCTATCCTAAGGCCTGTCATTATGGATATGCTGAAGAGAGTAACGACCGTCCCGACAAAATTTATAGAAAGACTTGCTAATGAACCAGAGTTGTACAATAGTTGCTCGTTAGAGGTTAAAAGACAAATTTGGATCCAACATCAGCCATTGTTTGGTGATGCTGTGGGACCATTGCTTAAAGAGTACTTAAATGATAAGAATAACATGATTTTTGATACAGAAGACCTTACGAGCCAGGATTTCTTAAGCCTAGGGCCAAAAGTTCGCCGACAGCATACAGTTGTTCAAAAGTTATCCCAGATGATCGGACGCTCATTACAGCTCTACAATGTAGTCTTGCAGTTTTTGCGGACGCTTTTTCTTCAGACAAAAGAGGCACACTATTGTACATTACGTGCTGAGCTACTCATGGCTATTCATGATCTTGATATTAAAGAAGTGAAGGAAGTGGATCCTTGTCATAAATTTATTTGGTGTTTGGATGCATGCATCCGAAGTCAAATGATTGATTCAAATAAAATTAAAGATTTGAGAGGGTATATGAAAACTGCCAAAACGGCAGAGGAACAAGTGTTAGGGTAAGATTACTTGTCATTTGATTTATCTGACACATTCTGTAATGTTGGCATAATTTAAAAGAACTTTTCAATCATATATTTCTTCTAGTGATATTGCCATGGTTCTTTGTGATCCTTTTGCCATCAACGTTATTAGTAAAAGTATCATAAAAGTGCTACTTCATCTTACGACCACTGAAGTGCTACCCAGGGTAGGTTTTCAACTTCTTGTTAGCACAAAAAACTTTTAGCCTCAGTGTGTATACAGGCAGACACATGTGTTTTGTCACTTGAAAGATTTACATTTTACCTAAGCAGGTCTGGCATTGGACAGAGTAAAATAAAAAAGTTCAGTGTTGTGCAAATTGCCATTTAATGGACTGAAAGTCTCAATAACCAGGTATATTCTAGCATATATCATTGCAAATCAGGTTTAGTAAAATGACACTGTAGCTTAGCAAGAAGTTATGCCCCCCCCCAATCTAACCTTCTAACACTCCGGTAACGTGAAGCATTTTATTATATAGACAAGTGCAGATCTGACGTTTTTATTGAGTCTGCTACAACTAGGTTTGGGAGCTTGGGCAATGATTAAAAGTCAAGTATTCCAAGAAAATTTATTGGTAGGTATGATACAGGTATAAAGGTTACTCTCAACAAAGACAAAATTTGAGTCACAATTTGTTGTTGAAGTTGAAGGAAATGTAGTTGAGGAGTGGAAGCATGAATTTTGAAATTAGATTGTCTTGTAGAGCAATGATCTGGTTGTCAGATTTATACCGATTGTCATGGCGACAATGGTGGAGGATTCTATCCATCGTGTTGAACAAAAACTTCCAAACAAGAAGAGCAAAGGAGGCCTGGAGCTTCATCACTCATTTGAAACTTCATTGTCTGAATACAGTATTTGTTTTACAGTAGCATTTTACCTTGCTTTACACATGGCAAAACACAAGCACAGGTAGATGCTTAGAACATCTCTACATTTCTCAATGAGTGGCAATGTGCCAGAGTGTATTCTACTTTGTTTTCCACTTTGACTATTTCAACATCGTATGATATTTCTTGTCAAAGTGCAGATCCTTGCATCTAAATGTTTTGTATCTTGTTCTAGGCATGTTCTTGCTATGCTACTCCCTACAATTGCTTCATCCTACAGTAACCACCATCTACATGATGCTCACCTGCACTCGCTCATCACCATACTAGCCAGTACTCAGGATGAGTTTGCCAATGCTGAGTTTTGTGAGATTGTCTTTGATAACTTTTTGTTGACTATGTTTAGTCAAGAAAGTGTTCTCAGGCAAACATTACGATTGCTGCATTTTGTCTACTCCAAAATGGAATCCAGTAAAGTTGTTAGTATTCTGACGGCTGCTCAGCCATCACCAGAGGTAGGTGATATCACAGTTCTGAACCAACCTTTGACTAGCTGCATATCACAGGACATTCTACTAATAATGTATTGATTTTCTTGAATGATGGACAATTTTCCTTGTCAGGAGAAAAGTCTTCTTGCAGTCAAAGAATTCTTGTTGACATTTGTCTTTCAAATATTTTTTCACTTAGAATTCTGAAGTGATTCATGAACTGCATTCATCTATTGTTGATAAAATGGCAAATACCAATGGCAACTCAGTAAGCCTTTCTTCACTTGAGCAGCCGTTGTCTGCATCTTCGTCAGGTACATCAGCCTCATCTTCACCCCTCAACTACCTTCCCCCTTCATCAGTTTAGACTTTTTCGACAGGTCGTCATTTTATCATCTTCAGAGAAATTTAGATATAAATAAGAATAGAGCCTGAGTATGTAGTTCTCACAGTTGAATCTAAAACTCTTTTGATATCTTGTTATGGTGGTACTTGCATTAGCATTCATATCATTCGTAAGGCTGTCTAATGTGAATCTTGTAAATACTTCAACTTAAATAGTTTTATTTCCACAGTCCACTGCATAGTGTCTTATAAAATTGATTTACCTTTATTTGCTTAATTGTTCTTTACATTAAGAAATGATGTGGGGGAAAACCCCAAAATAATCTATGTTTTTGTTGTAATATCTCTTGTTACAGTAGTAATGTTGATGTTCTTATTTTTGCTCCATACTCAGCTATATTAGTATATGTTTGACAATATATATAAAAAAAACAATACATGACAACAAATACAAAATTTTTTTCCATGAGGGCAGCTACATAAAGGATTAATTTAGTCCTACAATACTATTCATTTTGTACAAGTGAAGGCCAGTACAGCAGCTAATGTACTCTAGCCTTTAAACATGTTAACAAACATTAAAAATCTGTTTGGACTGCAGTCCTTGTATCTGTAGTATTACTAAAATTATTATTTTTCTCTAAATATTCCATTTCTCCATTATGTATAATACCATTTTGTTCCACTGCACTAGTTTCCAGTACTCCGCTGGTTGTGTTCCCAGCATGCTTCACGCTTCCATCTGTACTCCCTTCTGACAAATCTACCCAACCATTTCGCTTGTCAGGTGGGATAATTGTATGCTGGACAAAATTTTCTGAAAAATTGTCATCATCAGAAGACTCAGAAGTGGAGTCCAGTCCACTTCCAGGAGAGTTGCCATCGTCTTGGTCAAATGTTTTCCAGTGTTGTCCAACAGTTGATTGTACAGGGTCTGTGATACTATCTAGGGTGGCCAAGGGTGCCTGTTTGGATGCTAAAGGATCAAAAGTGGCAATTGTGTCAGCTGGGGGTGTAATTACCACTGAGTTTCCTGCCATCCCAAGCAGTTCATGAGCAATTACAGGCTGAGTACAGCCAATTCTGAGATTGCTGGTTTTGTGTGGCGTTGAGTGCATTGATGGATAAGTAGGGTTGATTAGGGTTTCTTGTTGTGTGGGATTGAGGGCAGCACTTATACTTTCATCACCTGGGATGACAGTCTGTAGTCTGTTGGCCAGAGTTTGTATTGTCTCTAGAAGTTCACGGTTTTTCTGAAGCAGGCATTGCTCTCTTTCCTACAAAGAGACATGTACGTATAAGTATATCAGCAATTACTCTGTACATACGGATGAAGTGAATGCACAAGTGGTTAGAGATTTACAGAAGACTGGTTGTATAATTGAAAATCCAAGTTATGTTTCTAGATGTTTACACATTTGTACATCGAATGGTGGTCTCCCAGCTGGTTTCCCTACTAAATCGTGAAGCTGCTATACCTGGGCTTGTACACGGCCATTTCTTTCCAGCATAAGTTGATCCTTCAATAACTGATTGTTAGCTTTGTACACTTCATTTTCTTGTATGTAATGCTCAAGTTGTTGGTTGAACAAAAGACGTAATTGTTCAGCTGTAAACCCAGGTGTAGTTCCATCTCCGCTAACAGGAGGCAATAGTTGACTGACTTCTACCAAAGGTGCCATG
>JAODVQ020505694.1:0-11427 GCA_025400075.2 Phenganax stokvisi
GAGAGAGAGAGAGAGAGAGAGAGAGAGAGAGAGAGAGAGAGAGAGAGAGAGGAGTAACTAACTCTCTGAATCAGAAGGTGTCTTAAGAGTAGAGGAGACAGAGATAACTGCACTGCTTACTCCTTCTCCCTTGTCTAATTTCAATTGTTTCAGTTTTCCCTAGAGATAGAGACAATAACAGAGTACAATAGTTGAATGAATTACTCACTTGTTGATCCATGAAACGAGACAGTTCTATTGATTCCTCAGCCTTTCTCTTTTTACCTCTAGTACTTCTTCTGGGAGCCTGGCTTGTCTTTTCTCCTCCTCCCCCTGCTTTCTTTCTCTTCTCCTCATCTCTCTAATAATACCATCACTGATCATAGTAATATGTAGAGAGAACTCAAACCTTCTTCTCTGATATTTGATTGTCCATTCTATCCAGCAGGAATTTGGAGTAGATGCTAGATTTCTGTAGTAAGTGTTGCAGTCTGGTATATCTCTGATATTCTTTCATTTGAGCTAATCTCTCCATTTCACTAGACTCCTCATCACTTCCTCTTTCTTTCGATTCTCCTTTCATGTCTGAGGTGATGATTCCACCAACATCATCAGGACTGACCTCTCGTGACCCTCCATACCCACTGCTGCTAACTACACTAGGAGTTGTGTATCCACCTTCTTCATGTGACATAGCACTTTTCTCTCTCCCTGCCCCACAAACAGTCTCTGTTCCCCCCATTTCAATGGTTCCCTCATGCTTTGCAGTTCCCCTGGTGTCCAGGGTACCATCAGACTCTGTTGAAGGTCCCTCACGTGATACAGTGATGGAAGCCATCTTTTCCTGTGTCTGAGACAGCAATGTATCCTGTCGTTCATCTACCACTCCATTCTCACAGTTAGCGACACGTTCTCTTTCTTTCTCGCCACTAACATTATCTTCTGTAACAAGTAGAACGTCGTTAGAGCAGTTGACATCATCGTCCGATGATATGGTCTGAGGTAATGACGTGTCCTCTGCAGCAGTATGGAATGAAGTAGAACTGGTATCACTGACCACCTCGTCCAGACAAACAGAGCTATTCCCCGTGTCTACCACCGCTGCCATTAGCTGCGTTTTACACAGGAAGCCAGCTAAACACACCGCCTCTCCCTCGCTGCTTCACACGGAGCATGTGAAAAACCCGCGAAAAAGATGCGCATGCGCAAATATACTTATCCTACTGGTATAACTTTTTAATACTCTATTTTATTGAAGGGATTGTAAGGCGAAACGAGTGTAATCGTTTTTGAAAGGGGAGACGTTCTTCTGAATGGAGATACATCCTCTTCTACTGGAATCTCCCTATATCATTAAATACAGTTACCAATGCACTATTCTTGTAATAGTTATACCTGTGTGTGCGAGCTGATGTTAGTGGGTTTGGAAGAGGAAGATCACAGTGAGCTGGTAGTATTCTACTCCAATGGGTGTGGCCAGTATATCCTGGTACATTGGCTCTCCTAATAGTAGACAATTTGAAGGAATGGCAAAGAAAAAGTGACTAACTTGCTAATTCTAGTTGGCTGAGGTTTCAGTCTTCGAACTAGGAGTTTAGATAAGAGAGGATGGTCTATTTTTCCTCCTCTATCATTGGCAGTATATCCCCTAATTTAGAATAATAAGTAATAATCAAAATATACTATTATTTTACATGTATCCAGGGATGTGTTGGCTGTCAGTAGTTGGAGAACCACTAGAAAGTGTATAATAATATAATACTAATACTAATACTAATAATAATAATAATAATAATAATAATAATAATAATAATATTGTATATAATATAGCTAGTAGCAATCTTACAAATTGGTACGATGAGTTTGGTAGTCTCCAGATCTAGACTGTATATTATCCCATTCTCCTCCACATACCTACAAACATTATACAATGCTATGGCATGCAATGATTGTGTGGGAGTATAAAAACTATTCATATTTCTTCCACCAATGCAAGTGGCTATTCACACATCCAGTCTAAATTATACTACATCCCATAGAGTTATGACCTGCCATGGTTCAGGAGTACTGTGGTATCTTCTAAAGGTCATTTTCTGAGATACTGGGTCAGGAAGATATTCCACAGTAGTTGGAGGAGGAGGAGGAGCAGTAGATGAGAGCTCCCTCCAGTCTACCTCACTATATCCTCTGTAATGCCTCCTTCCTCCATCATTATACAACAATAATGTTGAAAAATTACCTCTTAGTTGCTGAGGTCCACCTGTATGTCTGTGCCATAGTTTCCTTCAAACTGTCTGTGTTTCTTCTGCTGTATTCACCATCATCATCTGAACTGGTAGTTGTTGCTCTATCTCTGGTGTTCACTGCAGTTTTAGGTCTCTCTCTAAAATCATTCTGGTGGTATTGGTGGTAGTGATGAGAACCTGAAATAGATGTAAATAAGTTGTGTTCAGATAATAATTGACTGACTATGGACAATGGCAGATTTGGTTGGTCTGGGGTACATTCCCGGTAATTGTTCATTTCGTTTGATGACTATCTCTTTATTGCGATCAGATTCATCTACATCACTATTCTCCAACACATCATCGCCTGGAGTATTGCTTGAGGCGCTTTTCTTGGTAAATATTTGTCGACTAGTACATCCCTCCATTACGGATTGCGAAATGTCTGCTTTTTTATATCCGGGTTCATAGCTCTTTGCGCGGCGCTCCTGCAGCCGTGCGACCTTTTGGAGTCGCTGTAATCTCTGATAATTCTGGTAGCACAGCGGATCAATCGCATCGTCTGATTGCAAGAACGAGGCAAAATGTGGTCGAGGAAATAATGAGGTTTCCACCATTTCGTCTTCCCACACGGCCGGGGGTTGTTTCGTTTCCAAGCAACAAGTGTTATTAGTAAATTACGCATGCGCAGTGAGATGGTTATCAAAGAATATTACATCAAATATCAGGTGCAAAAAATAATAGTTAAATAAACAATGCACAATACTTATATTTACAATTTTATGTATTTAAGTATAACAGAATAATGGAAGTATCATGCAGTGAGTCAGACATGAGAGGCAGGAGAAGTTTGAGCAATACATACTCATTCCAAACGTCTGTAAGTTCCTTCACCTCCATCATTGTTCAGACCTCAGTTCAGTAGAGAAAACAATATTTCAACCACACATAAAGACAAACCTAAATGGTTGGTATGTAACTCACCATACTTCCTTTTGATCTCATCGGACTTTGCCTGCCTCTCAGCCCGCCTATCAGCACTACGTTGACGGATCTTCTCTTTCTCATCTAAATACCTTTCATCCTCCAACATTCTCCTCCTACAGGACAAAACATGCCTGAAGTGTTTATTTTAATTTTTAAACAAACTTTTGTCTTCTCTTGGCACAGAAGAAACAGCAGCAGCAACAGCAGCAACAGATACAGGTTACAAACACAAGACAAGCCAGTGTTATTAGAATGACACTAACAAGAGCATTAACTAGCAGAGAATGGAAGGGAGGTTAAAAAAACCTGATATACATGACAGTCACATTACCTCTACAGTTGCCAACAAAGTACATGAGATTATCACATTCAATACCATCAACAGGAATGGCACTGTTGAATGAGAAGTGACGACATTTAGGACCACTTCTGTTGGATGGTTTAGTGCACCAGTAGCACTCGAGTGTTCCGTTATTAGTACTAATACAGCTATCACAAGAATCCTTCTGGTTGCAAGCTCTCTCAGAAGCTGTAAGAACAAGAGTCAGCAGATGACAGAACTGCTTACACAACATGACAGTGTACACATAATTAGTTGCTGGACTAGGCAGGCAACTGGATCATTAGTGGGCATAAGACCATATGTAAACAGAAGATGCCAGAAGGGCAGTGTTTTGTCAAATTCCCCTGTGTTCAATGCCAAACCTGGGTCCAGTACAATGTATGTAATGCTGGCAATTAGTAAGTTAGTGGAATGTCCAGAGAGAGAGAGAGAGAGGTGTAGGGTGTGTCTCATATTACCAGCTCACAGCATCTTTTAAGCATGTATAATAATGTGGCAACAATCGTAACCTTATTCTGCCCCAGCCAACCACACACCGAGACCTTATAGCTAACGATAGACAAGAAATGGTCGACTGGTGTATATTTAAACAGTCTCACACACGGATTAATCCCAGCGTCAATTACTCGGTAGACGACGGCAACTTCAAGTAAATAACACCACCCACTACGTATCACATACCGCTTTGAGCGTCCACGAAGGCGCCAGCGATGGCGACGGTACAAATACATGCGAAAAGAACGGCCTTCATCACTATTGATCCCTATTAGAGTTAGAGTTCAGGCCTCGGTCAATGTTCCAAACTCAGTTCAGCTTGAAGCGTCTCTCCTGGCTCTATCCAGCGGATACACACACATACAGTGGGGGTGTGAACTATAAGAAGCTGACTCAACGCATTATTACGCGTGTGTGCGTGTACATCCGGCCCGTCCCGTCCCGATCCCGTACGCGTTACGATTACGAATCGAGTTCGCAAGCGTAATGATAGTCTTTAGACTAAAAAGTTTGTTAATGGAATAAAAATGCTACACACGAAAAATGATTAGTCTCAGAGGGTTCTTAGCTCTCCACCTCACCATCATCATCAGTTTTCAGGCCTGAAATATTCATCAAATATAGAGTCGGATAATGGAAATGCTGAACCAACCATATTTTTTCCTGATCTCATCATTCTTAGTTTTCCTCATTAGTCTCTTTAGATTGTATCGCTCTCTGATCTCTTCTTTCTTCTCAAGATGAACTCTGTCTTCTCTCTCTGCTCGTCTTTTGGGAATGAGGTGGTAAGAAGGGTAATACAGTGTGAATGAAAGATATATGGTATTACTCTTGTCTTCTTCTGGCAAAGAAGAAACAACAGCAGCAGGAGATACAACATAGGAATATGACAAAGAGCAGACAGGCAAGAACTATCAGAATCACAATCACCAAAGCATTCACTGAGGGAGAGAAACAACAATAAGAGAGTGTTTGTGTATTGCGACTAACAGCGGCAGGTGGCAACATTATATTGCAGATCTTCACACTCTATCCCATCAACTGGTATTGCAGAGTTGAAAGTATAGTGACGACATTTTGGAGCTGATGTGTTTGATGGTTTGGAGCACCAGTAACAATCAACATTGACTGTGCTGTTTCCAGTAATGCAGTCCACACAGTTGGTCTTTCTGTTACACTCCCTCTCTTGAGGACCTACATTAAAAACAAAGAATCTTGTATGGATTGGCAGTATTCCTCTGAAGAAGAATGTGACAAGCTAGCAAATGATCTGATCGGGAGGAATGTAAAGATGGCCCCAAGAGGCCTAATGAGTGTGTGGGCCTTGACAGTCAATGGACCAGTAAGGCATGTATCAACTGTTGAGACAATTTACAACAGTAGGTACCACACCCAACGGCAGACAGAGGTTGGTAGACAGACAGAGAGAGTGGTAATAGTCAGAGATGACTAGTGGAAACAAAGACAATACAAACCACCGGTGGTATACCCCACCAGTCCTTGTAACCATCCTGTAAATTACTGCGCAATCGCAACCAGAGCGCGAATGTACGTACAGTAACTACAACGTAACACGTTTGAATACTCACTTGTGCTCTGGGCGTTGGCGGTATAAAAAGCAATGATAGCGCAGAGACATACGAACAAAATCTTCATTTTTACACACGATGCTGCGAGTCTTCCAAATCAGCCTCACCGTTTTACGCAGCTTAGCCCCGCGGGCGCGCGCGGCGGGCGTCTCCTAAGTAAAATATAGGTTGCATTAGGCGCATGCGCCAAATGAATTTGTGGTGCGCTTCAATTAGAATACCGGAGCGCCATGGCTGCTTCAGAAGAAAGTAGGAGAGAAATGAAACCAGAGGTTTGTTTAGAACCACGTGTTAGGTAAGATCATCATCTTTATTTTATAAACAGGTCAAGAATCTCAAAGATAAGATTGGTAGTGAGGTATGTTGGTGTATTGTGGGTGGAGCTACTAATAGCTACTAGGTATCTAGGCAGAGGAGTTAGTGTTTGAAACATTTCCCAAGAAGATCTCAGAACTCAATGCTAAGCTAAAGGTAAATGGTGTTCTAATATTCACTGGTATTACTGAAAGAGACTGATAGGACGAAATGTTTTCAAATTTGAATGTGGCAACAGTATCAGGTACTCCTAAACTACCATTATTTACTAATGGACCAGTCTCAGAGGAGGAGGATAAGGTAGTTTGAGTAAAATGAGTAGGTATGGTTGGATATTGCCATTCCTCACAGCCAGTAAATAAGAAAAGAAAGCTGGAAGATGAAGGTAAAGCAGCAACAGGTCAGTTAAAGATAGCTTATCATTAAATTATTTATACCTCTTTGTGTACAATAGTTCCTCGGCTACCAGCTCATGGTCATGTTCCTTGTAATCCAGTCAGTATCATCGACTATACTGACAATATTAATAATCATGTATTTGATTTCAGAAACTAGCAATGATTGTTGCATACCTCAAACCAGAAATAATGTCATTGGTGGACAAATGCAGCATTGTGAGTAATGATCTAGTCTTGGTTATAACCATATTCCATTCTCTAGATCAAGACCTGGATACAAATGATGGTTCCAAAAATAGAAGATGGAAATAATTTTGGTGTAGGTATACAGGAGGATGTGCTGGGAGAGGTAGGTAAATCAGAAGCAGATGCTGGTTCATATCTTGAGCAGCTCTCACGGTACGACCTCTTTAACTCTTAGTAATAATACTATGATGTATTTTACCAGCTATTACACATCTCGAGCTAAGATATTATCCAAGTGTGCCAAATATCCATTTCTGGTGAGTGGATTTCTCTGCTTGTCAAGGAAATTAGTACATTGAATACAGGAGGACTATCAGAGAGCTGTCGATGAGTATGATCAAAAAGTTTTCTTCAGCTTTAAACTCATTCTAAGGGAACTTCGAAATATTTATGTAAGAAATGTATGTAGAGGTGATGTAATTATGATGTCATCTCTTGTAGATTGTGATCTATGATGTAATTCTAAAGAACTATGATAAAATTGTTCGTCCACGCTCTGAAAACTCTGCCTCACTTTATTAGTTCATCACTGCTTGCCATGTGTTTTACTGGTCATTATTTTCTCATTAACTCCCTGGTGCGCATGCACAGCTAGTGTTACATTACTATTGTATGATATGGAGTCAATGTATAATATTCACTCTGACTCACCAGGTAAACATTTTGGGATTGTTTGGTCATGCTGAAAACACTCCACCATGAAGATCCCTGCATGTTACAGGCTAGCGCTAAGGGTTTACACTTTAGTGTTTCTCATTAATAATGACAATAATAATAGTTTTAGTCCATTCTGGCCTTGAGAGTCCGAGTTGTCACTTTTTCTTTCTCTCTGAGCAATGGAGCAAGAGGTGAAACGGTTATAATATAAAACATGAGAAACTAACATAATATGCACAACTGCACCCCAGCCACTGATTGCATCTCTATCCACAGCATTCAGGAGAGACTGTGATATAGTCTCAAACAAATCCTCGGGTTCCTGTGGAGGGGAAAGAACAGAGGGTTAAATGAATGATGAAAATGATGGTTAACCATATCTGGTCTCCATAGCGATTCACACATGCCATACAATTGTTCTGTACATGTTCCTCCCACAACAAAGTCAGTTGTTTCCATAGGGCAGCCTATAAGATCCATAGTAGCAATGTAGGGAGTGTTGGTCTTTATGTCCATACCAGCAACCACAGGTTCAACAAAGAATGGTCCAAATCTGTGATTAATACAATGTATTACATATGAAAATAATAGTATCTGACCTCTTTGAATAGAGAATGTTAGAAATCAGATGCATTAAAGTTTTTGGCTGGATTTGGCGATTTTCTCTCAGTTGGTATAGATTAACATAAAATTTCAGCTGGTTTGACCTGAGGAGTTAGTGTATTATTAGTAATACAATTATATACTACTGCTTACATCGTCAGAACGTCAGTTGCTAAACCAGGCAATCCAACATAGAGTGTATCGTTCATTTTAAATATTTTCTGAAAGTCAGTAGAAACAGTTTGTGCTTGAATTCCCAGCCTCCTATCTGCCGCAATAGCAACACAACCACGTCCAACCATAGCCACAATGGCCGACCCGTTATACTCCATGATCGACTGTGACAAAACAAGCAAGAGAAAGTGCACAGTAATATAATAATGCAGCAGTAATAAAAAGGTATACCATCTTGAGCTGTATATCTTCCCGCAGATCCAGAGACACTGCACGCTGTATATACACCGTCGCTTCCAAATTTCTTACGCGTAAGCTCGCACCTTCGTATAATTAGAGAAGACCACGCCTACTAATATCCCGTTTTCGTCGCGACAACGCCTCTCTTTTCGTTCTTCGTCTCCAGTTTTTTTAGGGAAAGGAAGGACTGTTTTTTATCCTAAAACCGCACCCAGTCTACAGCTGTGCAGTGAGGCGGAAATAGCTAGTGTCCTGTATGCAAAGTGAGTATAATATTCTGTTACATCGCTAGACGCCATACTGTCAATAGAGCAGTTTTGAATCTTCATGAAATGGCTAAAGTGAAGGCTCTATACAGCTACACGTACGACTATGAAGGATCCAAAATATCTTTCGAATGCGGAGACGAGTTTCAATTGCTAGCTAAAGTGAACAATGATTGGTGGCACGTGAGAAGATGGATTGACAAGGGCTGTGCTCAGGATATATATATACCAGCAGTGTACGTGAAGGAAGTTGGAGCAGAAGATAGCAACCCTCTCTACCAAAACATGGATGAACTGAAGAAACAAGTTGAGGAATTCAAAAAGAAAGAGAGTTCTACTCCACCTCCACCAACTGCTAGGAAACCTCGACCAGAGAGACTCAATAGTAGAGGAGGAGGAGGAGGAGGAGATGTTGGTGTAAAAGTTCAATCACAGAATGAAACAAGTTCTGAAGCTGGAACTGGGAGTGTTGCAGATATTGCTAAGAAACTGGCAACATCAATGCAAGCCAGGAAGGAGGGAGGAGGTGGAGAAGGTGGAGGAATAGGGTCTACCTCTCCATTGGTGGCTCCTAAGAGAAGTCAGAGTACAAGAAGGTTGGAGAGTCCTTCTTCACCTCGTCACAGACAGAAACAATCTGAAGGAGGAGGAAACGTGTTACCAGTTGCCAGTAAACCACGTAGCTATAGTATCAATGCTAGACCAGTGGGAGCAGAGCGGAGAAGAGAGAAAGACTCCATCAGTCCACCTGAGCTAGTATTACAACATGGAGAGCCACCTCCCGCTGCTAAAAAGCCAACAAAACAACCGCCTCCTGTTTTACCTAAAGCAGGGAAAGTCAAGAGACCAAACTCAATGGTAATGTTCAGTCCAGAGTCAGGAGAAGGAGGAGGCAGTGATGATCCATTTGCAGCCTCCTTTACGGCCCAGCTGTCAGATCAGGTTAAGAAGATTCGTTCAGTGAGCAGTGTAACTCCTATGGCTGATCCAGATACTGATAAGAAACAGGTAATTCAGCATTGTCTGTGGGTGGTTGAGGTGAATAATGAGTGTGGTGTGTGATGACTGAAATAATTCCCATGACAATATCATCTTGCTCTATGTGCTGAACAAGGAAATTAATTGAGTCTGTACTAGTCAATGTAGTACTTAATGTAGTGCAATTAGTGTCTGATAGGTTAGGTGTGTAGGTAGCTGTGTAAATGATACAGCTTTCAACAAGTGTTGAGATGTTTTGTTGTTGTGGCAACAGGTGTTCTCTCAATGATCATGTGATCTAGTTGGTATAATTAGTACTGCTCTTAACCAACTGCTGCTGCTGTTATGAGCTCATATATACTGTGTCTATGTCCTTCATCACTTTTTATTACCGAAATTCCAAACCTGTATCACATTACATGTGATACCTGCTTTCCTGTATATTTATTTGATTGGCCATTTGCCAATCTTTCTGTCTAACTATGTACATATGTGAGTAGACTCAATTTTCTTTCTCTCCCTCAGCCATTACAGAATGGAGCTGTTCCACAAGAGAACCCAACTTCTAACATTTCTTCTCCAACTTCTCTATCTCCTCCTTCTCTCTCCTCTCCTCCCAAGCATCTACTCCCTGATGGCTGGACAGAACATAAGACCAATGAAGGGCACACCTACTATTATAATTCTGTGACAGGTGCTTTCTCTCTCTATATATCACTTTTCTGATTATCATACTCAACTGGCTGGAGGTCCTGTCACCAGTGCCTACTGGGAGCCCAGCGCACTGGTGCAAATGTGACTACAGTTGCCATTTCAATGTTCCATGCCTCATAGAGGCTAATCATTGAACAGAGGAAAAGAGTCGACAACTATCAGGAGTGCATACCTGTCCCGACCCTAAACTCTCTCTAAGCCTCTAAACCAACCATGGCTGGTGCTCTGTCACAAGTTCTGTATACCTCTCTATAGGAAAATCTTCCTGGACACGCCCACCTTCTGCTAAGAAAGCCCCACCCACAGTTAGCTCAATCAATGAGAAGGATCCTAGAGAGGTAAGTCTCTGGTTCTCTCTCTGGCAGCAAGGACAATGTTTGTTGTGTAGAAAATAGCTCCTCGAGGATGGACTAAAGAGATTAATCCCTTGAGTCAGACACCCATCTATACCAACAGCAGGACAGGAGAGAGGGTATGTAGTAGGCAGAGCATTTTACTATTGTAGTTGTCATTAAATAGAAAATTCCCAGTGGAGTAATGTATACATTTGCTTTAAAACTGGTTGTCATGTTTGAGTTCATCACTTTCTGTTTTCTCTCACTCTTTCCTTCTTTTACACTGGGGGATATTGAACAGTGGGCGCTAGCTAAAGACGGAACTGGTAATTTCTACTACTACAACATGTCCAATTCTCAGATGACAGTTTCTGAACTTCCTGAAGTAGCTGCTGACACAGTAAGTCTTATGAAGGTCTATGAGCTTGACTGGGGGGCTCAACACTGTGTGTGGTACTGTTTGTCTTTTCCACTGTATAAACTAGTGTTGTGTATCAATCTTATAGCCATCCAGTAGACAGAAACAGCTGGCTACCCAGGATAGTAACTATGATCAGCTATCCCCACTCACTCCATCTACCTTTGAAACTGAAGTATGAAACTGTCTAGCTAATTACTAGTTTCATTACCAGTTTTCCTTTCATAAATCAGACTCCGTTAGACCGTGTGAGAACAAACTCAGAAACCAGAGTACGAGTAGAACCAGTAGTCGCTCCTTCTTCCTCTCACTCACAACCAACCTCCTCTCTCTCTGCTCAACTTGAAGTCTTCCATCATTCACTGGCTCACATGCAATTAGTGAGTATTGTTATAGTGATGTGTAGTGAAATCTATTCTTTAGAAGAAGCATGGTTACTTACAGAGAAAACGATTATCTGATGCT
>JAODVQ020505694.1:11527-26502 GCA_025400075.2 Phenganax stokvisi
GTTTAAAGTTAAATGATTGCATTGTTTTTCAGGTCAGCTCTCCATATGGTGAGCAATTTCTATTGCAAGCCGAAACAGGTCCACAAATGAATGACTGGTATTCTACTGTTCAGACGTGTGTGCACAAGGCAGTGAGTTGGTTCCATTTTTCTCATTAATTGTCCCTTAAACTCTAATTCTCACTAGAATGAAGATTACAAGTTACATCCTGACAAGTATGTTGATATTCTCCCAGAGGGAGATGGAGAGATATCTCCAAAAATAACTCAGTCTGGGAAGCAGCACAAAAGAAAAGCTTCAAGTTAGTCACTCAATAAATAATGCAGCTATAAATTAATATTCCATTCACAGAGGATATCCAACCTCTCAGTGTTGTCATTGATGAAGATGAAGAATTAGATGATGAACTCACTGACAAAAGTGGTCTGTTAACTTAATTTTAGTAACTCCCATTTTGACTGGAGTCTATTTTTAGAACGCATTAAGACTAGATTAAAGAGATTGATGGCTAGAAGGCCACAAATTGAAACTCTCCAAAAGAAAGGAATCATTGAAGGTACATATAGTGCTTATGTTGTAATACCAGAATCATTCATCTTTTTTGTAGACCCAGTATTTGGTGCTGATCTGGCCAAATATTGCGAGAGGACGAAAGTAACAGTGCCACAGTTCCTAGTACAGTTCATGGAACATATTGAAGCCAATGGATTGTCTACTGTTGGACTATATCGACTATCTGGTAATGCTGCCTCAGTTCAGAAACTCAGATGTCTTGTTGAGCAAGGTATTGTAGAAGATGGAGTGTGTTTTGTGATTATTTGTTCTCTTCTACAGATAGTCCATTTGATCTCAATGATTCAGAATGGGCAGATATCAATATTGTTACTGGATGTCTCAAACTCTACTTTCGAGAACTACCTGACCCTCTTATCCCAGCCTCAAAATTCCAAGCTTTCATTGATGCTGCAAGTATGTGTGTAATTAACCAATAGACATTAATATCTGCATGCTACATGGAAAAAAATGTGATATGGAAAATGAGTATAGAGGCTGGCCATTCTCGGATAGCATGCCATGAGCTCATGCAATTTCTGCTGTTGGATCATGTCACTGGGTCAAAGTACACACTTAGCTACACTTGTGTATTTTAATAGTGCACTTAAAATTTTGTTCATATTCAATAACACATGTATACACATGCTCTATCTTTATAGAGACAGCATCCACTCCTGCTCAGAGAATAGCTGCTCTAGCAGGACAAGTGAGAGACCTACCAAAGACTAACTATTGCACTCTCCTAGCACTCATCAACCACTTGAGAAAGTAGGTGACTGGTTGGTGTAATATACAGTCATACTGGTGGTCTCTATTTAGAGTGATGGAGAATGGAGCAGTAAATAAGATGTACTCACAGAATGTCAGTATAGTGTTTGGACCCACACTACTCAGAGCTGAAGGAGATCCTTTTGAAATGGCTAAACTGACTCCAATCCAAAATGGAATAGTAGAGCTAATGCTAACTGAATATGACACAATATTCACTAGAAAATGTTAGTCATGTGGTAGTTAGTGTGTTTGTTATGTGTGTCATCGTATCATCTTCGTACGTGTTTTTCCATCAGCTCCCGGAGTTTCTTTATGTGCGCATGTGCAAGCGGTCTATGAAAATTCTTGAGCTGGCTGTGTGAGAAATGAACTACCTAATAAGGCAATTGCCACTTTCTCATGTCTTGCGGGTCTTCCGACGCTCTCGTCCGGTAGTACTAGTAGCTCGGTCTCTACGCCATCATGGAAAGTTTATTGCGAATAACTATCGACCACGCCCACTTTCAAGACAAACAACTTCATTGCGACATCTACTACTAGGAGGTAGCTTTTCTAGACCGTCATAATAATGGTTTTAGCTATGAACAAGCACGTTCATCCCTTAGGAGTGTTAGGTGTTCTCTTTGGAAGTGAGGATGAAGACGGGAAAGTCCCTAACTACATCAAACAACAGCTTGTGAAGGCGCAACGCGCCCTCCGTAATGGAGATTATGATACAGCTAGCAAGGCCTATCATAGGGCGCTAAAGAGATTGGCTGCTTCTCAGTATTCACAAACACAGAGTTTTATTGAGGCTAGAGCTGTAGTCCTTGATAAGGTTGCACACCTAGCTCTCTCTCTCTCACATAATGGCAGTTTTACTGTAGATGGCTAACATGTATTTGCAACAAGGTCTACTGAAAGAGGTATTGTGTGCACTTGTAGTAATGGTAAGTATAAGGTATATACAACTACTTTCAATAGGCTGAAGTGGCATTCAAAGAGACAATGAAGTCTATGCTGACTGCTGGAGTAACTCAGGTATTACATAAACTCACTCAGGTATTATTACAACTATTGTCACAATAGGAGTCTGCTGAAATGGTTGAAATATCATTGAAACTCTCAAAGATTTACACAAATCTTAATAAGTAAGAAACTATGATTGAGTCTCCTTATCTTCTACTTTGCAGACATAAGCTGGCTGAAAATGGTTTCTTTTGGTGTGTAACAACTGCTGAGCAGCTTTGCACTGTCTCTAGAACTAACAATAAGTCTGTTTTGGTATTCTTGCTGTCAATAATGCACTTCTCTCTCTGCTCTCTATTAGCCTGGCATTATGGGGTATGTGTTTGCAAAGTAAGGGTCAATATCATATGTCTAGAGGAGAATGGAAGTTGGCCATAGCTTGTCTAAGGAAATCTCTTGAACTGTGTGAGGAAATAACACCAAACTCACCTCAACAGGTCCTACCTATCACCTCCTATTATTCTAGAGTTTACAATTATTACTACAGGTTGGAGTATTACATAATGACCTTGCCACTGCTCTAGATGCAGGAGGGGAAGTAGAAGAAGCTGAATTTCATGTTCGTAGCAGTATCAGAGTGTTGTCTGACATTTCATCATCCTCAGAATATTTGGCTCGTGTCTATTACAACCTTGGAATTATCCTAAAACACCAAGGTAGGTAGTCATTCAGATCTGGATGGTAAACCTAACTGTAGTTGTGTCAACAGGTAAAAATTTAGAGGCCAAAGATACATTGAACTCCGCTCTGGAAATGGCCAAAAGATCAAGGAACAAAGAACTCATGGAAATGATATTGCGTGCATGAGCGTGATCGATAAACTCTAATGCGCATGCGCTCTCTACACCACGGCGTATTCGTTGAGTGGCGCTATGGAGGGAAATGGAGCAGTGAGCTCCGATGGATCGTTAGCTAGTAGCCGAGCAATGAGAGAAAGGCACGAGATCGAGGAACAATTTGGAGCTAATCTGACTGCAAACAAAAAGTTACGCTTCGGACTTCGCATTGTGATTGCACTTTTACTGTTAGTATTAGTTCTTTCCTGTGTCGTTTCCAGCAAACTGACTGTTGTCGAACTGGCTAACAATCTGAGACGTCTTAATACAACAACGGTGCAGGTAATAATACTCTACAGTATATGACATGAAGAGTAACCATTTTGAATGTAGTTGCAGAATAAAAATGCGAAAATAATCGCGCAGTATTTCTGGCAGTTGGTTTTCATTCTCATTTTACCCAATGCTTTAACATTTATACGCTGTGGAGTAGTAGGAGTGATTGGAAAAACGAACAGTGTTTATCCTTGGCCTAGAATCAGTGCCTTATTCATGGTTAGTACTACAATAATATTATGCTAATGTTGTTGACAGTTTTACTATGCTGCACAGGGATTTATCTCCTCAATTTTGGAGGTGCTTGCTACAAGTACCTTTGTCTTTTCTGTCTTGGCTTATGTTCGGCCAGAGCTGGGACTGCTCTGTATGCAACCTTTATTTGCTTCACAATTTTTTCTGGACATTTATTACACCAAGTGCTCCTTTACTTGCAGCAATAATCATCGAACAGAGCATTTTGATATCGATGGACAGCAACATCGCATACTCAATACACTACCTACTGATGAAGCACCAAGTACTGCAGAATCATCTCTAGAGAAATTTCGTTCCAAGCTTAGGCGTGTTAGTGGGGTGTTACTGGACAATAAGCTCATGAAAACTATTGCACTAATACTACAGATAGGTGGCACTGCTGGTGTTGTTGTGATGCTGATCATAGAAAAGGAGAATAACTTTTTGGTCCCTGTACTAGGACTGCTCCTGTCAATACTAACACTTTCAATTTTGTGGAGCAACAAGGTTCAGGAGTTCATTGCACTTCCCATGAAAGTGAATGGTCATTCTGCTAACAATGCACGTTACAAAGCAAGTGAGTAGTAGAATAGTACTACTTAAATCTCTGGGTATTTTCCTTATAATAACAATTAATAGTAGTGGGCGAGTATATTATCAATGAGTAGTATATTTCTATAATCCTCTAGATTTCCTGACATCACTTTACCGAATCCTACTATACCCCCTACTGGCCTATGGAGTATTTCGTGCCATCTATCAAGACAAAGCTAATCCATGGCATGCCTCACAGCTTAATCTCTTTGGGGATATTTCTAATCTCTCATTATTCCTTATTCATATCATTGCCAGTGTTTTTGGATATCTCTTTGCTTGGATAGCTTGCTTTATGACTTTGCGTACCATTGGGTTTGCTATTCCTCTTCTGCTATCCACTCCTGTTGCTATTGGTTTCAGAACAATTCATACTGGTTGGTTTGAATACCTTCAGAGTGGACACTCGTACTATATTTACCTTGCTCTATGGTTTGCTATGTATATGGGACAAGTGTTGGGTATGGCATATTTTCTCTGTACCAAAAACAACCTCATTCTTTCGCAAGATAAGGATATGTTCCTCAACCCACATTTTGAGAGTGTTTTTCTAGAACAGTACCTCTCACTTAACAGACAGGTTGACAAATATTCTAGCAAGGGTTATGTCACTAGTGATGGCCAGTCCTCTGCCTCTCGAGCCATATTTATCTGCTCCACTATGTACCATGAAAGTGTACGAGAAATGAGACAAATGTTGAAGTCCATCAAGAAGATGTCAGACTGGTATGCAGAGCAGCAAAGGTGGCGTAGAAGTAGAGATTATGATTTTGTAGAGTCACACATATTCTTTGATGGAGCAGTTAATGGAGGTCAATTGACACACTATGCCCTGCAACTTCTCTCTCTGGTGGATGACTGTCTAGATGTTAGTGTGACTCAATGCATTCGCAAGGAGACTCACTATGGACAGTGCATGAGTTGGGATATAGGACTTAGTTCAATGAAATTCACTGTTCATTTTAAAGATAATTTGAAGGTGAAAAACAAGAAGAGGTGGAGTCAAGTCATGTACATGAACTACGTAATCAATCACAGAATCAGGGAGTCCAAAGACACTGCGACACCTCTTAGTGAAGACCACACTTTCATTCTTACTACAGATGCTGATATTCAGTTTACAGCAGAGTCAGCTATGGTGCTTCTGGATACGCTAGCCTCAAACAGAGAGGTCGGAGCTGTTTGTGCTCGTACTCATCCCAAGGGTTCTGGAATCCTCTATTGGTACCAGGTGTTTGACTATGCTATTGGACATTGGTTTGTAAAACCAGCGGAACATCTGTTTGGCTGTGTTCTTTGTTGCCCAGGTTGTTTCAGTGTATTCCGATGTAGTGCTTTAGAACAGGTACTGGAGGAATACTCATCTGAAGTTGTTGGTGCAGCTGATTTTCTCACCAAAGACATGGGGGAAGACCGCTGGTTATGCACATTGCTCATAGAAAAAGGATGGAGACTGGAGTATTGTGCAATATCTGAAGACCACACTTACTGTCCCGAGTCATTTGATGAGTTCTACAAACAGAGACGTCGCTGGGTACCATCAACCATTGCCAATCTTCTCCTGCTCATCTCCAAAGCTAGAAGTATTACCAATAACAACAACTCCGTCTCATTACCATTTGTATTGTTTCAAGCCATCATAACCTTCTCCACTGCTATATCACCTGCCACTGTCATCCTCCTTATTGCCACGGGATTACAGGGAGCATACCAAGTTAGCAACGTGGCAGTGATCACAACAATTGTAATTCTAGCAATCTTAAGTGTGGCGTATGGATTTATCTGTCTCTACACCAGCCAGAAGACACAAATTGATTTGGCTAAACTCCTGACATTTCTTTTTGCTATTGTAATGAGTGTTGTGTTTGTAGGGATCTTCAAACAAGTTGTGTATGAAATTTTTCCTGTAAATGATGGACTCCATCTGCTGAATCCTCCTATCTGTAGGAATATGTCAGACAGTGGCTGTAACATTGCACGGAATAATCTTGGCGTTTTAGCAAACACATCATCTCCTTTCAATAGTGTTAATCTTCCTACAAGTCCCACTACTTGGTATCTAGCTATCTTTGCTGTGACTTACACAATAGCAGCCATTTTACATCTCTGGGAGGCCACTGCACTATTTCACTGTGTGTGGTATCTACTTGGTCTTCCCTCAGGATACCTTTTACTTCTTATATACTCTGCTGTCAATCTAAACAGTACCAGCTGGGGTACTAGGGAAAACACATCAAACAAAGCTGGAGGTGGGTTTGTCATGGTGAAGAAATGGATAAAAGCAGGCACTAGCAGCATAGTGCAGAGGTGTTGTGGGAGGAGTAAAAATGATGCAGAGCAAATGGTGCCACTTCTCCAAGAAGAAAAAGTTGAAGAGTCATCAGAAGATGAGGACTGTAAGTTAGGTTATTGTATTAACTGAGGTTAAACGTCTTGTTTTTAGTAGTTGGTAAGACATCTGTGGAAGTTAAGCACAAAGTGATGACTGAGAAAGCCAGAAAATGGCTTAATGACCAAGAATGCCTTGTAAGAAAATGCATTATATGCACACCTCAGCAAATCTCCTTAATCTTACAATTTCTTGTATTTTAGATTTTTTGCTGTGTATTGATATGTAACATGGACTGCCATTGCATAATAATAATATTAATAAGTATTTTACTATTAGGAGTATGCGGACAAATTTGAAAAACATGGATATTGGAATCTGTCATACATTGCTTCTATGAGAAGAAAGGTGAGTAATGGATTGAGTTTCCATGCTCATTGAATTGAATTCACTATAGGAATTCAGAGGTGTTGGTGTTGATAAAAAAGGTCTTATACTGCGACTTGAAAAAGCAGCAAGAAAACTTCCACCTAAAGTCATCGAAAATGATATTCCAGTAAGTTGTTCCATGGAACAGTTGCAGTTGTATTACATCACTGACAGGCTACAGTGAGTGATTGGCTGGGGTCTCTAGGAATGGTTGAATACACAGAACTGTTCCACTGTGCTGGATATAAAACTGAGGCTGATGTTGAAAACTTGAAAGAAATTAACAAAAAAGAACTTACCAAAATGGGTATTACTAAAATGGGTGCGTTGACAATTATTTTATTGTAAATATTATCATATCAATTTGTTTTCCCACAGCACATGTACAGCGGTTGATGAAAGCTCTTGATTGCCTCTTCCATCCAACTGTTGGTATGATTATTATTATTCTGTCAAAGCTGGTCTAATTTAATATTTCCACAGATGAAGTTCATATACAGCGAGTAAAAAATGCATTAAGTAACCTCCCAGCAGTGCCACATTACGATAAAGAGGATAAGTTCTGGAAGAAAGTTGCTGATAATCAACTAAAACCAGTATCTGTTCATCTAAAACAAAGTAGTAAAGAGATTGAAGAGCAACTAAAGTCATTGAGGAATTCAACTTTGGCTGTTATCTTTATGGTCAACATTATTTGGATACTCCTACTCTATACTCTGACTCTCCCTCAGTTGGAGAAGTACAACCTCCCAGCACAGACCTTTACATTTGTTTTCCTTGTTGTCTACAGTTTTATAGTCATTGTCTCATTTCTAGCTATGCTGGTTCACAGGTTTTTAATGTTGGTTCATTTCCTAGGACGACCTGAAGTAGTCTATGATGCGGCACGCGGTGAGAACACAGCAGAGCCAGCAACCAGAGTTGAAGCTACAGACTTATAAACAATAAATAATGGGTGGATTGAATTATGTGTTAGAGAGTTATTTTGCTATTATCTTCTTCTTCAATTGAGCTTTGTATTCAAGAATGTTGCCTTTCCACGGATGTATGCCTTTTTCCTTACATACCCATATTTCTTGAGCAACCTGATAAAACGGAAGGTATTTCAAGAATCAAAATGCAGTAATTTCACCTGTCGAATGAGCCTAAAGTCATGACTGACGAGTATCATTCCTCCTTCGAACTGATTAATAGCATTAGCCAGAGCATCAATTGTTTCCATGTCTAAATGATTAGTTGGTTCATCAAGTAACAGCAAGTGAGGTCTCCTGAAGGCCAACCATGCAAAAATTACTCTGCACCTCTGACCATCCGAGAGGTTCCGAATTGGACAGATCTACATATATACATGATATACCATAAATGGTGAAAGAGTTAAGATTAAAAGGATACTGTGACATTAAGGATATTACGATATCATGTCGATAGAAATGTTATGAGCTGCACTCTAAAAGCCTTTTGGGCAGCTCTTATCTCCTGATATACTATGTATTTGTGGCCCTCAGTAGTACAATATCAGTCAGCAAAAGACTCAGGTAATACATGCAATACATCATTGGACCACTGCACAAAGATGTAGAATGAGTTTAAACCTGCTGTTTGCCTGTCAATCCATACATTCCCAGTGATCTTCTCATCTCCTCTTCCTCTTTTTCCTCTGGAAAACAACTCATCATGTATTGCAGTGCAGACTGAGACAAGTCAAGATGGTCCTTCAGATGTTGATGATACCTTCCAACTCTAACATGGCTATGTTTTCTTATAACACCTTCAGTTGGCACCAACTGCCATACACAAGGTATCAACTGAATCAAGGTATAGCTTAGACCTACCTCTCCATCAATTAGTTTAAGAAGAGTAGATTTACCAGCTCCATTAGGTCCTACTAGTGCCACTCTGGTCTCCAGATCAACACCAAAGTCTATGTTGTGATAGACTAGTGGTTTATCAGCATGGTAACTGATAAATGTTGGAAGTAATAATATATAGTAATAGTGAGATGATGGTATAATATAGTCAACTGCTCACCGGAAACTGACATTCTGTATCATCACAACAGGAGGAGGGATAGACCCGCAATCAGGAAATGAAAACTGGACCAACTATATTATAATGATGTACCATAAAGGTTTTGTATTTTATACTTTAGCTCCAATTACCCTGTCAGACACCACCTTTTCAGCTAAGCCACCAGCCACCATCTTTTCCAACACTTTCTCTTTACTCTGAGCCTGCCTGGCTAGCTTGGCACTTCCATGACCAAACCTAGCTATATAATCCTGTAGCAGTAGGAAATGAATACAACTGTAGGCTACCAAGATATGGTCACAGACTTTCATATGTTGCATCTGGTCTCTTTCCCAGTGGTAGCGTTTCATTTGGTGTTCTTCCAATTCACTCCTTGTTTTCACATAAGCATCATAGTTCCCCTGAACACATTACTAGCTAGTAAGCATGAAAATATTAGGCAGACACACCTTGTAATAGCAGAGTCTACTCCTATGAAGGTGTATGATATTAGTGCAGACTCCATTCATAAAGTCTTGAGAATGGGATACAAGAACGAGAATTCTCTTATAGCTGAAAATTAATAGAGCAGAAATCAGGCAGAGTAAGTGACTTAATACTGACCTCTTCAATTCTTCCTCCAACCAAACACAAGCCTCCAGGTCAAGGTGGTTAGTTGGTTCATCCAAAAGGAGAAGAGATGGTTTAACAAAGAGAGCTCTTGCAAGAGACACTCTCATACGCCATCCACCTGAGAAATCTCTGCATGGACGATGTTGCATTTCAGGTGAAAACCCTACACAACATTATTGTATAATTACATTATTATTCCTGTTAATAATAATAATAATAATATCAATAATTTGGTAATGTGCACTCTGCTTATTGTGACGAGTTAATACATGACATGCTCATCAGTAGTCAGCAGAGCAATAATTACTGTTTCTCCAAGTTTTAACAGACCACAGTGATAATTATATGGGCTGAGGTAAGCAAGGAGAGAGGAGAAGAAGAAAGCAATGAATCTAACCTAACCCATGAAGGAGTCTAGCAGCCTTGGTTTCGGCAGTGGCGGAGTCTAACTCATCCAATCTCTCATATATATCTTGAAGTCTCTCACTCTCAATGTCACCAGCTTGTTTCATTAGTTGCTCTGCCTCTACTTCTAGTGCCATTCTGCACATGAGAATATATGCATGCTAACAGTTATTTACAAAGTAACTAACCTTTCTTTATCAACTTCCATCACACACTGGAGAGGAGTTTTGTCACTGGCTGCCACCTCTTCTGTCAACTGAAAGGTGTCCATGTTTGGAGGCACCGGGACTTCTCGATTACCTAGTGCATCTAACAGTGTTGATTTCCCTGTATTATACATAGAGAGAGACAAGAGTGACTTTATAATGTTAGTGTAGTGTAATGTTCTCCTCATGTAATCTGGTACAGCCACCTGAAAAAAACTGCACCAGAACTCAGAGTAAAGAGTAATGATGTCTCTCCATTATAATATCAAACACACCACCACAACAGGTGAGCTGGGGTAAGAATGGAGTTCTATATAGAGACCACCCACCCCTTCTTACCACAGCCATTGAGTCCAACAAGTCCATATCGCCTACCACAGTTCAACTCCAGTTTTGTATCAGAGAGTAACTCTACCCCATGGAAGGTTATTGATAGACGACCAAGGTGGAGGTCACGTGACAAAGTATGCGACGCCAACACACCTGTAGTAATACTCTTTGACACTGTCAACACAAATTAAAATGTGACTTAGTTACCAGTACAGGATCTTGCAGATGTTTTTTTATCAGCAGGTTTAGATTTAACTTGAGACGAGGAGACGGAAGCTGCATCTTCAACGTGGTACTTTTGGTCGCTTGCGGCACAAGCTCCACTGGACTCTCCAGAGTTTTGTTTTTTCTTAGAAGACGCCTGTTTTAATCTTTGTCTCTCTCGCTCTCTTTTCTGGGCCTGCCGCTTTTTAGCGGACTCAGACGGCATCTCTCACAAAACGTCTAGAGCGCCGCCAGTAAGCTTTACCACAAGCGCACGCGTGTGGTGCCGGTACTTACAAATATTGCGCATGCGCATTATGCAAACGAAAAGGTGGGGCTCGGTCGTCGTTGACGTTGTTATCGTTAATGATGCTGCTTGTCCTGATCTTTCTCCTGCTGCTGAGCTCTTTTGCCAACAATGAGAGAGACTACAAATCTCCCTACCTTCAGAAAGTGATGGAGCTTTACAAGAGGCTTGGTTTCAACGATGGAGAGGCGCTGGCTAGACGTCAAGTCTTGATAGGTCTTTTGTCTGATGTCTTGAACAACGGTCGGAGCCCGAGAGAAGAGGTTGTGATTAGAGACCTACACATAGCTGAGTGGTCAGAGGCTAGCGAGACATTCAAAGGTTACATGCTGACAGACTCGCTGCAATCATCTCTTGAATATAGTTTCATCGAGGGTACTGTTAATTTCACTACATTCGTAACTCAAGTGACTACTGTGCAGGAGTTACATACCAGTCGTTACAACAACCTAGTAAAACACAGATCAAGCAAATCTTTCAATAATGGAAGTGAAGGTATTATCGGTGGATGGTATGTACATGTATTACATCTCTAACGATAGGTATTCGTGAATTACTATCGATGGCGAATTCTGTTAACTGTCAAAGGAATATTCTTGATGAGTGTGTTAGAGGCTCAGTTACCATGGATACGTGGGCTAATAAAACTTTGTCTTTTCAAAGATTACTGCAATCAAATTTAACTCTGGACCACATTCAGACATTAGGAACACATAACTCTTTCAACAACAAAGCTGATGGGTAGCTATTTAATTGTTACCCAGTGCTTGCGTTATTTTGTGTGTCTAACAGGTACGGAACAGGAGATTTTACATTGGGTCTGATATTGCAGGCATTGAGCGATGGTAAATGGGAGTTTGTGTGGGCTCAACAGTGGTTTACTATGACAGACCAGCTCAGAATGGGTGTCAGACATCTAATGTTGGATCCTGTTTTCTTCTGGGGGAAAATGAGACTATGTCATTGTGGAACATCATTTAAATGGTTTGATGATGTACTTCACTTTATTGAGAAGGTCAGATAAATAAGATTATAGTTAATTACTCTTATTTTCTTGTCATAGGCTCTTAATACCACATTTCAGTTTGACTCCAAAGATTTAGGATGTATGCCACATGACAGGACCTTAGTTGCTGGTAATAATGTTTGTAGTAGATGGTGGTGTCATGTAGAGTGGGTATGCTCAGCAGACAGTGGCTATCAGAGGAGCCATGCTAGTCTGCCGACCAAGCCCAATCTACACCGCACACACCAGTAGTCCAATGTATTTGAATTCCTGGCAATAGAAAAAGCAAACTAGAAATACATAATAGACTTCCCTTAATCCACACAAAGAAATATAGTTTGATGAAACAGGCTATTCAGTAGCCCTGTAGACTAGGAATGGTTAGCAGATGTACTAAGGGTTTGTAGTATCCTAGTGAGACCATCTGCCGACCAAGCCCAATCTACAGCACTGTCTGAGATATTATCAACTGCTTTGTAGATATGTCAGTTTCCACCCATTCTAGAACTTTGCTTGCTGTAGTTGTGCGACTGCTGATTCTTACCTTGGCCTTATATACTCACGCTCTTAGCTCTGACAACTCCATGTGTGGTATGTGAAAATCACAGTAGGAATGTTTACTTTGCCATCTGTATTCACTATAGCCCACAATGCTAACAGTTTCTGTTGCAACTAGTAAACAGTTGCACCGTTTGTTTTTCAAGTTGTGGTTTTCATGGTTGACATTGGGACTATGTACATGTTTTGTATACTGACTGAATAAGTAAGATATTTTTCCTTGCAGCTGCATTAATATTCTTTATTGTCACTTACTAGGTCTACAGGAGATATTGGATTGGCTGATAGCTGTTAATTTACAAGAGCTAGTAATGATCCACATCAATGATGAGAGTCACAGTGCAGACTGGGGTCACGTACATTTGATTCAGGATCCAGTCACCCAGATATTTGGCAACCTCCTTTTCACCCCTCAGGATAAATTATCCCTCTTTCCTCACAGATGGTTTAGTTGCTCTTGCAACCTCAGATTATTATGTAATATTTTTTGATAGGCCAACTCCATATGAGCTGTTTAGACTGGGTAAAAAAGTGATTGTAACATGTACTAATCGCTGTAACAACTCTCAAATTTTTCTGGATATGCACATCCCAAGTTGGGATAGAGATACCACAAAGTATTTTACAGTAGCTCCAAAATGTGGAGGATTTGTTGCGGGAGAGTTTTATCTTGTTGGAGGAGAAAGTCAAGTTGTTGGACCCCTGTGTAAGTAAGCATGCCTCCCTCTTCTTTTTCCTACTGCAACATTTTCAATGTTTTTGCAACAAAGTGAAAGTTTTTAAGTGCAATATGGTAGTTGGGGATATTTTGTTCCCAATTTCATGTTTGTTCCCACTCTCAACACCGCCTTGCTTTCAGTTTACTGTTGATGAATAGAGTATATATAATATAGCACTACCTCTTCATATCCACTGCATACCTCCCTTGGAGCATATGGTGTGTGGGCAAAATATGCCAGTTTATTCTGACAGAGCCCTCAAAATACTGAATAGTATACACATCAGTAATAGCTATCATCTATTACAAATGAAAAGAAACTTTCTTTGGCTGAAATCAAAATGAGCAGTGGTATAACATGTTGTAAAGAAAGAATGAAGTGGGAACAAGGCTTCATTAAACACTGATACTTGTACTTTGGGCATTCTCCCTAGACATTAAAGGTTAACTAGTTTATAAAAGAGCATGAACTAAGTTACATCTACCTATAAAAGAGCATGAAGCTTGTTGTCACACTCTATCTACTAGCTTCGTTACAGCAGTTTTGTTTCATTGCCGTGCTTTAGTAAATAACAGGTGTTGCTGAAAAGCATGTTAATAAGTAAAAGTGCGATACAGCAAAATATCAACCTGCAGATATTACTTTCTTTCCTATACAGATAATGGTCCGAAGCAAGAAGGCCTAATAATTCGTGAGAATTTTCCTGACCTAATGCATTGTTCAGTGACTGTGTCAGAGATGGACTTGACATCTCCAGATCTCATAACAGCTGCTATCTGGAGCTGGTCAACACCATACTCCTGTCAGTTATAATATAATACATAATTATATTATTATAGTTATGTTGAATATGACACATTAATACTGTAGATGATAATGTGACAACTACTGAGTGCTCAGTTATGGATGCTAACAATGATGGTTAGGATGTAGTTTTAAGTATGTAAGTTACAACCTAATCATATTCTTCCCAATAATTCTGTACAGGTAGGTGGATGGTTTTACCATGCTCTTATCAGCTCCTGCACATGTGCCAGAATCCCAAAAATATATCTGATATCTTATTGAGTAATACAACTGCTGATTGGGGGAAATCTCAAGTAATAAAATAATTATTATTATGATGTGCAACAAACAATTATCTTACTTTTTACAGTGTCCATCAGGATACATCTTTGCCTTGCCGCAAACTGGTTATGTTAACTGGAGGCTATGCACTTTGGCAAGAAATAACAACATCACACGCTTGTGGATAAACCTACCTCCACCCCCTAAGTAAACTGAGAGGATGATTTTGTGTGTTTATTTTGTAATGAACTGTTATTTTAACCCACTACCAACTGCTATAATTCTAAAGTTATTTATAAGAATGACTTGTTAACAAAGTGGTGTTAATGAATTCAGATATAAGTGCCTGCCACATACACTCTATAATAATAGCTCTCTGAGAGTAGTAGGTTCTGAGTCTGTTGTTGGTGTGTTTGCAATGTTCAAAACTGTCTGGTGGTAAGGGATTAGATAGGGTAGTAATTACCATGTTTAATGATAGGTTCTCAGAATTGTAT